>CAUYQV010057691.1:0-36314 GCA_963574575.1 Galagoides demidoff
ACGTGATGTAAGCATGTGAAACCGATGTGCACGTGATGTAAGCATGTGAACCCGATGTGCACGTGATGTAAGCATGTGAACCCGATGTGCACGTGATGTAAGCATGTGAACCCGATGTGCACGTGATGTAAGCATGTGAACCCGATGTGAACGTGATGTTAGCATGTGAACCCGATGTGAACGTGATGTTAGCATGTGAACCCGATGTGCACATGATGTAAGCACGTGAACCTGATGTGCACATGATGTAATTATGCTTAGAAAAGAATTCTAAAGAGGTCCCATTGTATAAATTAAAGCAAAAACCTAAAGGTTTTCATTCCTTATGCTGATAAACTTCCCTTTTTTTTAAAATTTATTTTGTAATGGGCTAAGACTTGAGAATCTTCTTTTTATTTTAATAAGCACTAAACCTTAACTATTATATAGGGAAATAATTCTGCTTCCCTAAAATCTATTTATGTTACATGTTTCTGCAAGGCAGGCATTTTTATTTTTTTCTCCCTCTAAGTGTAAGTATTTGCAGCTACTCTGGAGGCTGGGGCAGGAGGATCACTTGAACCCAGGAGTCTGAGGTTGCTGTGAGCTAGGCTGAGGCCATGCCACACTAGCCTGGGCAAAAGAGTAAGATTCTGTCTCCAAAAAAAAAAAAAAATGATATATAAGCAAACAAATAAATAAAACAGAATTTTCTCTTTCTCTTTCGGAAACTTTTTTTTTTTTTTTGAGACAGGAGCCTCAAGCTGTCCCCCTGGGTAGAGTGCTGTGGCATCTCAGCTCACAGCAACCTTCCACTTCTGGGCTCAAGCGAGTCTCCTGCCTCCGCCTCCCAAGTAGCTGGGACTACAGGCACCCACCACAACGCCCGGCTATTTTTTGGTTGCAGCTATCATTGTTGTTTGGCGAGCCCGGGCTGGATTCGAACCCACCACCTTGGGTGTATGTGGCTGGAGCCTTAGCCACTTGAGCCACAGGTGCCGAGCCTCTGAAACTTTTTATAGCTCAGTACTGGCAGCCTGTCTACACAATTTATTCAGTTATTCAGTGGCTGAAGTAATCATGGTAACTCAGAGGAACTGATAAGACGGCAGCCTGTCTCTTAGGACCCCGTCTCATGGTTTCTAGGTGGCAATTGTGCAGTTCCCCAGAAAGGTCACTGCCACCTCCTGTTTCTCTCTGTAACCCTGGAATCAAGCCTTGTCAGTGCTAGGAATGCCCTCATCCCTTCTCCCAGTCTCTGAGATGTTTCCTCTGGTTTCTTTCATCTCTTATCTAACCACCCCAAAGTGTAATGTCTTCTGTCCCCTGCACCTAAGACTTACCAAGAAAGTTAGTTTGTCACATGGGCAGGGCTCAGTATTTGTTCATTGAATAAAATAACTTAACGTTGAGGACTACTGCCTGGCTACATAAAACCATGGAATTTATTCATAATATCAAATCCTTTGGCGGTTCCACTGAGACTGTATCCCAGCCATATTTCAGATATCCTATCTTTTTGGAACTGCACTTAGTTAGTCGTGATGAATGTGTGAGCTACAGCAGATAACCCAACGCAAAAGTTTATCTTGTTATATGATAAATGGATGCACAATAACAAATTGTAAGAAAGAAGAGCAAAATGTTTTTCATCCACTGAAACAGCAAACTAATGTGGAGATAAGGGCAAAGGCAAAATTAAATTATTATTATGACTTTTTTTTTCCCTTTAAAAAGCAGCTGAAGCTCTTTTTCCCCTTTGACATAATCCTGAAGAATCTTTACAGTCTTGCAGAGAGGTACTTCATTCTCAACAGGATAGTAGATTGCCGCTGTAAGTGGATGTCAGGTTTAAAAATATATGAAATGCCTCTAAAAAGGTGGCAGCTGTCACTCCTGACGCAACTAACATCTACATGTGATTATGCCACTCATATTGGAGTGGAAAAACGTGTCTATACAGAAGCACAGATACATACATACCTGCCTTATATTCTATGAGCCAAAACAACACAGCTCCCGAACTTACAGCTGGTAACCACTATACCTTTAAATTCCATGTAGTTGTCCATGGCACCCGATGAATCATATGAAAAATGCTATTTTCTATTCAATCCCCCACCCACAAAATTAAAAAAAATATATAGTGCAATTTGATTCACTTTTAGCTTAATATTCATCCTATTGCTAATACAACAAGGGAAAGTCCCTCGTGAAGTAACTAGCATCAATGATTACACTTAGAACTTCCTGCTTCAGGGAAAGGTCTTGCTTTCCCTTTGTTACTTTTGCTAAAATATCGCATACAACCAAGGTTATATTCAGGACAGTTTTAATTTCTATAAGTATTTCTATTCCCGTGTTGACATATATTAGTTTATACCATATAAAACTGCATTTTTTATTAATTGAAAGTAGGCAAATACCGGCAACTTTATACGGTTCGATGTGGCTACCAGTAGGTTTGGTTGTCGGAGGCCCTTATCATTTGAATAAGAAAATAAATAATTCTTGTTACTAAACGAAGCTAAAGGACCTAAGGAACAAACTTACACAAAGGAAATAGAATTTTCAAACTTGCAATCTTGCCAAGATTGCCCTTCTTTTGCGCAAGGAGTATCATAGGATTTTTGCTACCCGTGATTGGAATTTAAATCCCAACATGGTAGATACTTCCCAGGTAGCAGAATTCAGCAGTTATTCAGTTATGTTTTCTCCAGTGAAAATATTTGGCTGAAGTTGGTCTGCTACGGTGTAAAACAGTACACATCCTCAGGCTAGAATGCTTTGCTGTAGATTTTTCTCCAGTTTTCATTTCATAGCGGGGGATCTGGTAAAGCAGCTCCTGATGTCTTTTTAAGTTTGCTTGTAAAGTGTAATCATAACCATTCCACTCCTGGGTTACTTGTCTGAAGGACTTCTGATGATAGCTCTAGTGCGGAAATAGTTTCCCTAAGGACCAGACGCTTATTTTAATAGCTGCAAGATCCTTTGTTGTATTTTCAAGTCTACTTTCGCAATAAGGATAATAGTACATTGTCTTTCCTGTGTGAGACTGATTAACGGATACCACCTCAGGGTTTTCCCAGTAGAGATGGTAGATGGCACTTAATTATCTACACAGCCTCACGTAAGCCCCAGTGACCAATGGTAAATACACATTTAGAAATAGCTGACTGGGCTTAAGGGTTCAGTTTATGAAGCAGAATGATGATGAGATTTGCCATCAGAAGACGTGGACTAGACCTGGACCAGAGATTAATGTGGAACATTTAGCATTACATGATCTCCAACAAATTACTTAGCCTCCATCTGGAAAACGATCATAATAACAGTTTTGGCTTCAAGTGTCTCCCAGGCTTTGGTGAGGATCAGAGGGAGGAATACTGGGCAAAGTGCTTTGAAACTGACAGAGTTCCACAGACCAAATGGTTATGGCCAATATAATTGACAATAAAAACAATGCTTAATCCACTAACTTGTTTTCTTTGCTTGGAATTTACATTTTAACTAAAAGGTTTAGGGGTGTCCTACCTATGGCCTGTAGGATGCATGAAAATTATGTGAGAACTTGTTTGCTTATCTGTGGTGGCAGATATGAAAATTATGCATAGTACTTTTTTTGCCCATAGGCTTTGTTTGTTTTTTGAGACAGAGTCTCAATTTGTCACCCTCAGTAGAGTGCTGTAGAATCACAGCTCACAGCAACCTCTAACTCTTGGGCTTCAGTGATTCTCTTGCCTCAGCCTCTCAAATAGTTGGGAGTAGCTGGGAGTGGGACTACAGGTACCCACCACAATGCCCAGCTATTTTTTTAGACCTGAGGTTTCGCTCTGGCTCAGGCTGGTCTTGAACTCCTAAACTCAGGAGATCCACCTGCCTTAGCCTCCCACAGTGCTAGGATTACAGGCATGAGCCACCACACCCAGGCTTGCTCATCAGCTTTTATTAGTGTTTGTATTTAATGTGTAGCCTAAGACAATACATATTCCAGTGTCCAACAGTAAACACAAAACATTGGACAATACTGTCAGGATTTTACTTGATAATATATAATAAAACTGATAAGATCCGTTGACCTGCCATTTCATCCTGATGTGTTTGCTCAGGACTTTACAGTTGTCTTTCAATAGCACAAGTAATCTTAAGAGCTTCTTATAATATCTAGCTCATTTAATAGTTCTTCTTGTCCTCGTTTTGTAGACAACAAATATTGTTATGGCTTAATAGTTTTGTAATCTCAAGACACTTTAGCACTAGGACTTGAATTATTGAAAGCAGTTTATAATTTTTAGGTCAGAGAACTTTAATATAAGTTTGTCTATGATAGATTACAATGAGTGTAACAAGGAGAACTTATTTTACCCAGTTTTATTCCAATAAGGTGCTAGTATATTTAACACTTGTGTGTCTATCTCTGTAATTCTTATGTAGAAAAGGACTACCTGATGTGTAAGCTAGGCAAATAAAGACTCCATACAATATTAAGTCGTACTTGTTCCTTTCCAGATTTCCTTACAAAATGACAGTGATTTTAGCAATGACAAAGAATGGAGCAGATGAAAACCTAAGTGCCCTTCATGCAAAAATAACCAGTCTAAAAAATGAAATCTCAAGTCTATTCAGATCGAAACTGACAGTTTTAAAGAAAGGTCCAAATGACTATAAATTAGTAAATCAAAGGGTAGAGAGCGCTATCTTTTCTGACAGCAGGACAGATAATGTCAATGTAGCCCAGATAGAATTTTACCTAAAGAACTAATTAATAATAAAAATAACTGAAAGAATTAGTTTGAGCTCCCTCCCCCAAATGTATATTTTTAGTTGTGCTGAACCAAAGAATCTAGTCACCTGTTGGTTTACTCTCTCTCTCTCTCTCTCTCTCTCTCTCTCTATATATATATATATATATATATACATATATATATAATTTTTTTTTTTTGCAGAGTCTCATTTGGTCACCCTTGGTAGAGTGCCTTGATGTCATAGCTCACAGCAACCTCAAATTCTTGGGATCAGGCAATTCTCTTGCCTCAGGCTCCCAAGTAGCTGGGACCACAGGTGCCTCCCACAATGCACAGGTATTTTTTAAAGATGGGGGTCTCGTTCTGGCTCAAGTTGGTCTCCAACTCTTAAGCTCAAGCAATCTACCTGCCTTGGCCTTCCAGAGTGCTAGGATTATAAGTATGAGCCACCTTACCCAGCCTCAATATTTTTAATAAAGTTAACTATAATATGGAGAATTATTATATCTCAGTCAAATACAATATTATATAATTACCTGTAGTTTAGAGAAATAAATCTCTTTTATGTCATTTAAAACCCTCATTTCCTAGCTACTTGGGAGGCTGAGGCAAGAGGATCTCATGAACCCAGTAGTTTGAGGTTGCAATGAGCTATGATGACACCAGTGCCCCTTATCCTGGGTAGCAGAGCAAGACCCTTCTCAAAACAACAATAACAATAACAAAATCCCTGTTTTCACAACCTCACATATGATGTGCATAAAGTGAGTATTTGTATTATAAAAGTTTAATTTTATTATTGATATTGGCAGCCAATTTTAAAGATTTCAGAAAAGGATTTAGACTATGTAGCAAGCACTAGGGACTGTGAGAATTTCATTTTAAAAGTAATGATGTTTATTAGAATGGAACCCAACTTTGTCAAACAGCATCATGCTCTTTTTTATGGAAATGGATAAGAAAAGATTCTTACACACAGGGAGCTACAGAGCTGCTTGGTGAGCCATTAAAACTTGTGGTCAAAACTGAAACAAGTACTACCCATACAATGCTTGAGAAGTTCTGGAGTTCTAAGTATACTTTGGCCACACAACAGGTCTTGTTTACTTATGAGAAAAATAAACATCTCCCATTTGTCTAATTCCCAACACCAACATGGGATCAACATATTCTGCTCTTAAAATGCCTCTGATGAGAAACCTACCTAATTTATCACTGGACTATTTAATCCACCTGCCTTGGCCTCCCAGAGTGCTAGGGAGTCTGCTAGTACGTGGGGACACTCACATACTGACAAACTCATTTTATAACCATGCCTGGAAAGCAGTTAAAATCAATAATAAATAGCTCAATCCAGAAACATACATGGACAGAAGTTAAATTTGAATACTAGTGCCTTTTTTTTTTTTTAAATTTTTCCTTGAGACAGGGTTTTGCTCTCTCACTCTGGAGTGCAGTGGTGTGATCATTGCTCACTGCAACCTTAAACTCTTGGTCTCAAGTGATCCTCTTGCCTCACCAGCCTCCTGAGTAGCTGGCACTATAAACATGTGCCACTACTCCCCTGGCTTCCTCCCTTCCTTCCTTCTTCCCTCCCTTCATTTTCTTTCTCTCCTTCATTTCGCCTTCCCTTTCCTTCCTTTCTCTTTCTTTTCCTTTCTTGTCTCACTATGTTCCCTGATTAGGTTGTTCTCCAACTCTTGGCCTCAAATGATCCTCTCACCTCAGCCTCCCAAAGGGTTGGGATTATAGGCATGAGCCACCATACCTGGCTTCTGAACCTCTTTTATATATATAATAGCTTTTACTGGATTTCTTCTAGTAGAGGTCTTATAAAAATCAAATCAAACCAGGCTCTGTGGCTTATGCCTATCTCCTAGGACTTTGGGAGGCCAAGATAGGAGGATCCCTTGAGGCTAGGAGTTCAAGATCATCCTGGACAACATAGTGAAACTCTGTTTCTATTAAAAAATTAGCCAGATGAATCAAATCAGATGCATATTTGAGGATTTTTCTTTGTGTGAAACCCGTATCATCTTCCATATGTGTTTAAAGTATTTGTTCAATATTCAACGATTTAATACAGTGAAAGTTTAGAGGAATAACTTGTTTCAGGAGCCTGTTTAGTGAAAAGAAAACCTTAAAAAGTACCATTACTGTTAAGCATATAAATTATTATTATTGTCTTAGGAAGAAACATTGGTCAGTGGATCTTCTGTGCTGCTATTAGCTTTTGATATTTAACATTGAAGGGGACTGAGGTTTTCTTAGAAGTTCTTTTAAGAATAGTGGAAAGATGGACTAATGGTGGTTTGAAGTAGGGGGCTAAATAAATACAAAGCCCCTCTAAGTGTGTGTTAATCTCACTGAAGTCAGAGAATGGAGAAACACAAGACATACAGAATTTTATATGTGTGTGTCTGTGTGTGTTTGTGTCTATAATGAAATACTAAGGATTACACTTAAATGTCAAAAGTACAAAATAAGTTAAAAGTAAAATGATCAAAAATTGCAAAATACCTCAAAACCTAAGCTATAATAAAATTGGTAACATTAGGTGAAATGTTTCGAAAAAAATTATATTAAGAAAATTTAAAGAAAAAATCTGATAAGTAAATAAGACAATTAGAAAATACTAAATTCGGCTGGGCATGGTGGCTCACGCTTATAATCCTAGCACTCTGGGAGGCCGAGGTAGGCGGACTGCTTGAGCTTAGGAGTTCAAGATCAGCCTGGGCAAGATTGAGACCCCTTCTCTATTAAAAAAAAATACAAAAATTAGCTGGGTGTTGTGGTGGGTGCCTGTCATCCAGCTAATTGGAAGGCTGAAGCAGAATTGCCTGAACCCAGGACTTTGAGGTTTCTGTGTACTATGATGCCATAGCATTCTAGGTGGGGCAATAGAGTGGGGCGGGGGGAGAAAACATAAAATTCAAAACCAATATAAAATATACATTACATAAACAATATGAAGGTCATATAAATAATCTGCTAGAATAAAATGTGATTAGGAAAACAATATGAGAAATGTAAATATACCAAGATAAAACTTAAAAAGAAGAAATATAAAGTCATTAAAAAGATAAAAAAGTAGGCCAGGCGTGGTGACTCACACCTGTTGTCCCAGCACTATGGGAGGCCGAGGCGGGTGGATCACCTGTGCTCAGAGTTCGAGACCAGCTAAAGACCCCCCTGAGCCAGTTGAGCCAGAGTGAGACCCCGTCTCTACAACAACAAGAGGACAACGAGACAGCTGGACCTTGTGATCCCAACTACACGGGGGTGGGGGGTGGGGCCAAGAAAACACTACAGGAGGAAGAAGTAATAAAAAAAAAGATAAAAAAGTAAGCTAAAGGGTTACAAAAATGAGAGTTAAAGTTCAAAAAATTAGATATAGAATGGAAGTAACTTACTCATCAAGAAGAAAAATAAAATAAGGTAAGGAATTTTTTTTAACCTAAAACATGAAAAGACTCAAACCCAGAAACTAAAAAATAGGCTGTAGCCCAAAGCCAGGCCTGTACAACCTCCCACAGAGAGAAATGAGAATGTGCCAGCAGGTGGTATTCCTGGATTTGTATGGCCCAGCATGTTTTCAAGAAAACTCCCGACAGAAGAAAACATGAAGTCTTGTTCCTTTCTGGTCCTCTGAAGACACACTGTCTGGGATCAAATTACAGGCCCAAAAATTCCTAGCTATGGAATCCTGGGAAAGTTCCTCTGACCTCTGTATCTCTTTCCCTTCAGCTGTAAAATGCAATAAGTATTAGTACATATGCATCTATGCTTGGAAACTCTTAGAATAATACTGCTGCACAATAAATATGCAATACCATAAGAGTTAGCCATTACTAGTACTATTATCATCCTGGCTCTGGATGAACTCCCACTTCAGCACTCAGACCCTCACCTATTTCTTCTGGTTGTTTAAACTACAGCAAGCTCTTAGCTTTTGTTTTACTTATTCCTTTAATCTTGTGTCATAGCCCCTGCCTCCCCTAGCGATGACCCCCCCCACCACTGAGTTCTCTGCCTTCCATGCTCCCAGCTGTCATTCCGGCCATGGCAGATCAGTCATTCTGCAATTATAGGTGGGCTTAAGACAATGTTAACTATTGAACCTAGAGAATTTGCTATCTATGACAGACGTTATCATGAGGCATTTCCATAAATAATTTAATTTGATCTTCGTTATAGCCAAGTGAACAGGTGGGGGCACATTAATGATAGTTTGTCTGTCTGTCAATGCCCCATTGCTAATCATTGCTAGAGCTCTCTGAAAGTCAATTCTAATGAACACCCCTTAGGCGGTACCCAGTGCCTCTGTGCCTTCCACCACAAGCCTGAACTCCGGTACCTAGCTTCACAGAAGGTACTCTTCTCCCCCCTTTGAGGAGATCCCATTCTACAACAGTGAGATAACCCAGTCTCTTAAATCCAAGTTATCACCTCAAGATTCCTTTTCATTCAGTTTCTTTGCCTACCTTTGGTTTTCAATAATACTGTATTAATTTAATAAGGATTTGCTGATACCTTGTAGGCACAATATTTTTTGGACGGGGAGAGGAATCTCAAATAGATCAACAGAGAAAAGAGAGAAATATCATCTTAGTCTTGCCTTTATTTTATTACAAAAGTATACTTTTAAAAATGTAATATTTGCTTTAAATAAATTACATACTTTATGTGTAATTCCAAAACATTTCAAGTGTTCTCAGTATTCCAACAAAATGGAAACATTGCATTTCTTAGAGGACTCTATCTACAACCTCACTGAAGGAGATGCTTTCATGTTGCTGTTTCAGGTACTCTCTTGTCTCATGTTGGTCAGGGCCAGAATGATTTTTCAAAAAGGAACGCTGAGATTCCAAATAGTGATTTAGCTAAATCTCTAGTCATATCTGATACAAATTCAAGTATGAAATTACTCTGCTGCTTTTCTCTTAAGAATTTCCAAGGGTAACTGAGAAAGACGAATCCCTCATTTCCATTTTCCCCATCTCCACCAAACTCACACATGAAATCGTGCTATAGCCTTAACAGTGTTACATCAAAAGAGAACCCTTGAAACATTGTTTAATATGTTGTTGGGTTTGTGTCTTCCTTCTCCAGGATTTGCAATTCCAAGGATCACCACGATGTCAGATGATGAAAAAAGGAAGAAGAATATTCTGTCTGTATATATAAAATTCTGTCACATAGGAAATCAAAATAATATCAAAGCTCTACATACAGATTACCAAAAAAAAAAGTGTCTTCAAGTTTTAATGATGGTTTCTCTAGGGATTTTTATACAAGCCTGCCATGTTTCAAAAACAAAATCAAAGTGAATCTAAATTCCATTGAGTTACAGTCAAGAAGAGTGGGAAGGTTGTGGTAACAAGGAAAGGAAATCATATGTAAATTACTTAAAGGTCTCTGTATGAGGAAATTGAAGGAAAATCACTATGGTAACCATGAATATTTAGTTAGCAGTCTAGTGACAATCCAAAAGAATAAAAATAAAAGTAATAATCCTAGTCCTAGAAAAGGGGAAATCTCATATAACTCAAAAATATGTGTAATTACATAAATTACATAATTTATAATTTTAATTCTAAAATCCCTGAAACAGTGCCCTCTAGGCAGCCCATCTTCCTCAATATTGTGACTGTCATTCTTCTCTGAGCACCCCCTTCAACCATCAATAGCATAGTTAAAGTTTAAAGTTTATTTACCTGACTCAAACCTGCCCAGAGACGTGACCTACCAACGCCTATCAAGTTTCCTGATGGAAAATTGGTCTCCTTCCTTCAGTTGAAAGTAATTAGAATAATCAATACTCTTTCCTTAAATAACTGCTGCCCTGCTCTTCTCTTTGAAGATTTTTTTTTAATTTCAAAAATATTAAGGAGTACAAATGTTTCAGGTTACATGGATTATTTTTGTACTGCTTGAGTCTCCTACAAGATTTTAAGAGGTTGGACATGTCTGAAGAATAAGCCAAAAGTAGAGACATAAGGATAATTAGAAATACTTGTTTAAAATACACATAGGGTACCTTGAGCTCCTCCCAATGTATGGAATTAAAAACTCTGGTCTAAGGACTAGCAATTTTTCAAATATTCCTAGGTGATTTCTAAGGGAAGCCAAGTTCTCAGTGGAGCCTCCTTGTGGCAGTTCTTGTTAACAGTTTTCAATGGCAATGGCATCTGGGGCAACTGCTATGGGCAGAGGTAACACTTGGGGCTCGAGGACTTGGCTGTCTGTACCATTGCTGGAGAGGCATGTCTGTGTTGCTGTTCACACCAGAGTTTTGCCCTGTAGTTGGCCTCAAAGTAACAGAGGCACCTGCAGTCTGTTGCTTCACACCCTGCAATTCCTACTAGGGAGCTCAGTGGTCATTCTTTCAAAGGAGCCAAAGCACAGCTCCTGCTGAGCCCTTTCCTGCCAGTGAGGATATGAAATTGCCCTTCTTAAATGACTCTTTTAAGCTTTTTTGCTTAAAGCCTCATTCTGTTTGCAGCTTGGATAATAGCATCCAGAGCCATATGATTATCATGCCTTTGTCCTTCATTATCCCTACTTTGGCAGCACTTGAGACTTGACACCTTATGATTATCTCATAGATCAGAGTGAGCTTCTCTTCTTCCTTTGGATATAAGGTCAAGATGCTGGAACTTCAGGGTTAATCTCTATCTTGGTAGTAGTTGAACCTCATTATCTGGGAGACTGAGTTCATGCCCTAAAGTGTCCTTCGGGTAAAAATCCCTTCTGGTCAAGATTTGTTGATCACTTGTGGCATTGTAGGGTGGACGATAGGGAAAAGACCAAGCCAAACCATGGATGGAAGGGGTGGGGATAGCTGGAGCAAGCAACCAAGCTAAAGAAATACTCAGATAATACAGTTAAGATTAAAGAGGCCAGAAGGAAACTCTAGATGTCTCCAATGATACTATGGACGGAGGGCAGTACTAAAGTTTGAATGTGGAGGCTGAAGTCCAGAGCTAGAATATCCTTTCAAAAATATTAAGGAAATTACTTAAGGTGTCTTTCAGCCTTAAAATGATATACTTTCACCTGAAATATAATATTTTAGAATGTTAGAATAATTGTAGCATGTATCTCTAAAATTTCCCAGAAAGGTGGTGATGTAATAAATTTTAGACTCAGATTTGGCCTTAGTCCCAAGAAGACTATTTTCTTTTAATGTCTTAGCCTAAAATACAAACATCGTTGTCTAGTTAGTGTGTTATAACATCTTGTTTCATGGGTGGGCCTCAAAAACACTCTTCTCTGTGTTTTCTTCTGGCTAACTTAAACATATTTAAAGGACATTTTAAAGGTTTCCAAGGAAATAATCATTTAATGTTTAGTCAAAAATATACATTACAAATCATGGTAAATATTTAGATACTATTGTCCTAAATAAGACTTTTTGCTTAATCAGACTTGTAAACCAATAGAAACGAAATAAACAAAAGAGATGTGCATATAAAAACAAATTAGTGGTGTTATGAGAAAGCTGTTTATTTAGTATTTGTCCTCAAAACCTAGAAGCTCAGTCTAATCACAAGAAAACATCAGGCAAACCCAAACTGAGTTAAATCTCTTAAAACTGTCACAGATAAAAGGAGGCTCAGGCAACACAATAGCCAAATGTAATATAGTATCTGATTTGGATCCCAGAAGAGAAAAAGAAAAGATATAAATGGTAAAGCTAATGAAACCTAAAAAAAAAAAATGTGTGATTCAGTTAATAGTAAGGAAGCAATGTTAACGTCTTAGTCTTAACAAATGTGCTGTGGTTATTGAAAATGTTATTGTTAGGGCCATTTGGGTGGAAGGACTGGGGAATCCTCTGTAACCTTCCTACATTTATGCAAATTCTACCTGACTCCAAAATTTAAAAAAAAAATTAAATGTATATGCAACTTCTTTACTTCTTTTTACAGTAGATTATATAATTAGAGTCAATAGTCTCATTAATAACAACTAGACGAGCTGGATAAAATATACAACAACATCTGGTTCAAGGCACCTGAGAGCTACCAAGAGAGTGAAGAATAATAACTTTCTTGATATCAAGGAGAAAAAAAGATATCTAGAAAGATGATTGGTATATTATGACAACTTTTGTCCTGTGGGCATTTCTCTATGTAGAGACACAGCTTTGGGACTGAGCAGCAGTTTAGATTGTGTTGCTGTATTAGGAGGACCAAACTTGAATTGCAGGATATCTATGGGTGGGACTTTGGTAAATCCTAAACACATGGGCTTGGATTCCAAAGAAGGCAGCCTAGGAATGAGGGCAAACTGGAATTAAAGCAGCCGTCATTGTGTTACAACCGAATTTTGAATCACCTGAGAGTTCTAGAAATTTGAATTCTTGAAATTGGATTAAGATGATCCATATTGCCATCGCCTGGCAGAAGCATCAGAAAATCCTCAGGATGAAGATAATATCTTAGTCCTCAAATTATGTCTAAACATAACATACTTTTTCAAATGTAATTTCTGTTACACAAAGATAATCAGGCATACAGGGAAATAAGACAGCATAAAAAAAATCAGCTAATGAAACAGATAATAAAATATATCCCAAAGGTCAGATATTAGAATTATCAAACAGAAATTCTCAATTCTCTTAATTGTTATGTTAGACTCAATGAGATATTTAAAGTACTATATAAATTAAAGGAATATAAATTACTTTATGTAAAGTAATATATAAAAAAGTAATAGGAATTCTAATTCTAAGATAAGTATAATTTTCAAAATAAAATTAGGAACTCTAAAGTTATATTTTAAAATGAACCACAGAAATTCTAGAAACTGAAAATCTAATAAAGGAAATTCAGACTTGCTTTAGTTTCAATAGCATATTTTGCATAGCTAATGAAAGAATTCATGAATCAGAAGGAAGCCAGAAGAAAGTATCTGAAAGAAGATATAGAAAGAAAAAAGAATGAAAATTACCAAAGACAGTGAAGGAGACACAGAAGTTCCAAGTTATTTTTAAGTGGAATCTTGGAAGAGAGAGAATGAAGAAGAAACAATAGAGAGCTAATGGCTGAATTATTTCCTAAACAGAGAAAAGACACAACTCTGCAGATGTATCAAACCAAGTGAATCCCAATCAGAAAATGAAAAGCTATAACTTAGAGCAGCATTGTCCAACAAAACTTTATGCAATGATAGAACTGCTTTTATTGTACATGGTCCAACACGGTAGCTGCTAGTCACATGTGGCTACTGAGCACTTTACATGTGGCTAGTGCAATTGAACAACTGAACATTAATTTAATTTGAATGAACTGAAATTTAAATTTATTTATTTATTTTTTGAGAGAGAGTCTTACTCTGTTGCCCTGGGTAGAGTTCCATGGCATCATCACAGATCACACCCACCTCAAATTTCTGGGTTTAGTGATCTTCCTTGCTTTAGCCACCCAAGTAGCTGGGACTACAACAGGTACTACCAAGACTTTGGTGAGAGACTTTGCTTTTGCTCAGGCTCTTCTTGAACTCCTGAGCTGAAATGATCCACCCACTCAGCCTCCTAGAGTGCTAGGACTAAGGCATGAGCCATGGTGCCAGGCCTGAAATTTAAACTTAAATAACCACATAGAGCTAGTGGTAAGTGTATTAGTTGGTATGGATCTGGAGCATCATAGTAAAGCTAATTTAAAAAAGGGCAAAGTTAAAAAGTTTTACCTTTGATTAAATATTTAGTCACTGATTAAAGAAACCAGTGAAAAGACACTCCAAAGACAGTAATTAGATAGTACTTTCTCTACATAAACAATGGAAACCAGAAAATAATATAATGTGCCAAAACAAAATAACTTGCAAACCTAGAATTCTATACCTAATAACAATATTTTCAAAAATGGAGGTAATTTCTGTTATGTAGCTAGTAACATGTAGTAATGTGTAGATATTATTGGAGATGAATTTGCATATTGGCTTTGAATCTTTTGAGATACTAAGAGTTGTTTGCTGTATTCTGAGAAGTTCTTTTATCAGGGTGACTCCTTTCACTCACCCACAGGGAGATTTGCTATTCGCTGAATACATTTCTGTTGTTCTATATTTTATTTATTAGTTGATATGTTTGTTTTTGTTACTTGACTATGACTTCTCTGAAAGGTTCTAAATATAAACACCCAATGGTTACATTTCAAAGATTATTCAAAAGTACATCATTTTAAAACTAAAAGCTGATGAGATAGAGTAAGGTTTATTTCAATCATCTGTCTAGGAAATGTTGGATACAAGCATCCAAAACTTTCAGAATATCCTCAAAAGTATTATGATTTTCAAAACTATATTATGTTAAAACACAAAGATGTCATAGAACAATTTATGTATTAAACTAATACATCAGGCGGTGCCTGTAGCTCAGTGAGTGGGGCACCGGTCCCATATACTGAGGGTGATGGGTTCAAACCCCACCCTGGCCAAAATGCAACCAAAAAAAAAAATCTCCCCTGGACTTCATTTAAAAAAAAAAAAACAACTAATACATCTATTAAAGATATTCAGTCTTGGGCATATTCATTGACCTGAGCAATGTCCCACAAAGAACTAGACCCAGGACTAGAACCCAGGTCTTCTAATCCCATGTATGTTTTTCTCTACTATGATACCTCAAAAGCAGGACTCTTTTTATTTTTACTGGATCTTGCAACACTTTATTCCTCTGAATCATTTTTGAGTTGAGAAATTACCAACTTTTAAAAATCAACATCTGATCTCTCTTAGAGTATGAAAGAAATATTAACCTGGGAATCAGAGGTTCTAGATTCTCATTTCAACTTTGTTAACCATGTGAGCTGGGAGTCTTAGAGAAGAACATCATCTGCCTTCTCCTGACCTGTGTATTCCCAAAAGTAATATTTTTCACAAAGTAATTTTGATAATATAAGGAAATAGCCTAGAATAGGTCTGAATTTAACACTTACTCTTTTTTTTTTGCATAAAGCTCATTAGAGATAATTATTTTAAATCCTATCATTCTACTCCAAATATTTTGAGTTACGTTCTGTTCATCAATTTTTTTTGCACTACCCATGGGAGATAAATAGTATTGGGGAAACATGTCACTGAGAAAGTAGAATTAATTGCTTTTAATAGTCATTATCAATAAGCAGTTGGTAATGAATGTTATTTAAGAATGAAAACAATCTAGTCCATTAAAAAGGAAACAAACAAACAGATCTGTTTGTTCCCTTTTAGTAGGTTGACATGGTCCAAAGAAGGATGGTGGATCACCATTAATGTAGGGAGAACATGGTTAGCAAATTTGCATTTAACTCATGTGTCACATACCTACCTATGTAGCTTTATATGACTCAATTGATTTCTGATTTGGAATATCTTTTAACAGGTAAAGAATAACTTTAAAAGCTTCTGAGATTTGTTAGTCCTGGTTAAACACTGTATCCAACATAAAAATTTAAAAAAAAAATCGAACTAAAATATATTTCTCTTTACACTTCCTACTCCCGTATCCTCAGGCCAAACTGGCCAGGAACTGGATGCCTCTGGGCACAAGGCAGGCTGAACAGCTGTTCAACTCCCTGCATTTGAGTCTTCATCATTTGGCAGATTGAGATCTCTGCTGAGAGCACCATTTGCAATGTTTTTTTTTCTCCAAAACTAGCATTTTTGAACATGGAATTTGAAATATACTGAGATACTGGTATACATCCATAGTTCCCCTAGAAATGTTGAGAAGTAACCCTGGATTGGCTGGGGTGGGCATGACCGAATGGGAATATGTGTCTTTTGAAAAATGCAAATATGTGATTCCAGCTTTAGATGTGTGACCATGTGGGCAGAGAATATTAGGCAGGAGCATAAATGGAGATGTACACAAGAGGTAGAATGAAAGAAGATAGGCCCACAGATACGAAAGGGAGACAGGTTGGGGAAAGACAATGAAAGAGGTATTTGAGAGTCCAAGTCACAAAGTCAGTGTTTGGGGCTTTGAGAAGAGACTAAGAATAATAGAACAATAATCGGAGTAGTTATCGTTATCACAGTTGATGCTTATAAAGTGCTGTGGGATATGTCAGCACTGTTCTAACACATTAAATATAATAATTCGTTTGACCTTCTGGACATACGAGATAAGAACTATTAATATTATTCCTAGTTTATAGGAGATAGAACCAATAATTTAACAGAATTTAAGTAACTAGATCAAGAACACATAGTTAATAACAGGTGAAGCCATGACTAGGATCTATAGGTTAAAACCTATGTCTAAAATCTTAAACACAGGAAAAAAGACACATTTGAATTAAGCATGTGCCCTAGCTTGTACATAATTGAGAACCCAAGATTCCTTGCACATGACTCTTCTGCAAAGCCTGACTTAGGGGAGAAACCCCACTGTCACCCTGTACCGTGACAGCAGACAAACCTCCTGACAGAATTACTTTTTATTTGGTTTTTTTTTGTGAGGATTATATTTTTTCACAAATTCATCTCTCTTGTCTCCGTTTTCAGACCAGAGTACACGCGAACGTAAGGCTGCCTTTAAGGTCTCCAATCCTTTTCTAATCATTAGTAATCCTCATTGTTGAGAAAGTCTCTTTATATGTAAAATTAATCATTGACTTTCCAACTTAAACCCATTTCCTCTTCTCTGATCTTTATTGGAGATGAGAGACACATGAAGGTAGTTAAAATTCTAATCACCTCGGGTTTTTCTTTTTTTATTTAATAACTCATTTAAATGTACTTTTGCTAAATCCTATTTTAAAATCTCCCTGACATTAATTACTGATATATTCAGGTCTTTCTGACAGGCCTATTTTGCCATCTTAAATGTACTTAAATGGTGAGTTTTCTCATCTTACCTCTCCATTTTCTAAGGGGTGTATCTTGGAATAAAAAGAAGTGCAGATGACCTCATCGTCTTTGGCATAGGATGGGGGTCCGGTGCGGGGATAAATGTTGTAGAGAGTTAGGCACTCTGTGTCTGTGACAGCGTGATACTGCCATGGCTTGTATTCAACGCCATCCAGAGAGCGTTCCAGGATCCAGTTTCCAGGCCGAGGGGAGTTAGCCGCTTTCACAATCACGTATGCAATCTGGAACACCTGGAGAAGAGTAACAGCAACAACATGACTTTCACTCCCAAAGTAGCCTCACCATTTTATGTCAAATAAAAGCTAAATGATAGCATTTGTGCATTATTCTTTTGGACTTTTGAATGCATTGGTAAAAAGAGAGGTATGCACTAGCACAAAATATTCAGAATATTATGTCTTCAAGTTCCAAAATACGGTAGACCATATTTCAGATTTTCTCCTATAACCCCATTATGTTCTCTCAAATGATTTTACTATTGCATGTTCATATTTAATAACTTTGCTAAGAAGAAATGTTTCATTTTGACAGTCCTGGCTATAAAAGAAATGGCTTAAGACTGGATTTTAATTCTCTGACAACTCACTGACATCATTTCACCTGCTTTTTAATGTTCTGTTATAATCATTACCAACAAAAGCATTTATTATATGCCAATTTACTCATCTGACTATACTAGTGTCTAAAAAACATGAGTTGGAAATTGTATGTGTGAATAGATCTTGATAGTTTAGAAAACATGTTTACTTATATCACTTAATCCTCAAAACAGTATCCCTTAGAGGGATGGAGTCAGTGTGGTACAGCAAAAACAGCAGAAGCAGATTCCTAAGTCCAAGTCGAAGTTCCAGCCTTATGGGAACTTGGGAAGATTACTTTACTTTTCTAACTCTTACCTTCCTTTCCTGTGAATTTAGGTCACTAATAAGCATACCACAGAGAGAGACCGTGTGGATTAAATGAGATAATGTATGCAAAGTACCTGGCCAGGAACTTAGCAGTAAATAATAAATGTCAATGCCTCTACATTCTAAAATAGAAAATGATGGAGAAAAAAAGCCAAGTCCCCTGCAGACAACCGATTAAACTAGAACCCATCAAATGAAAGGTTTCTGGAGCCATCTCTTCACAAGAGACACACGAGCCACAAAAAGGAGAGAGGAAGAGGAATAATTACTATAAGTCAACAGAGTGACAATTGAGAAGAATATGGAAATCTTTTATTTTCAAATTTGCTTGGAACTTGAAGACATCATATTCTGAATATCTTGGGCTAGTGCATACCTCTGTTTTTACCAATGCATTCAAAAGTCCAAAAGAATAATGCACAAACATTATTGAATGACATTTATGTGTAATGCCCTGGTAGTAAGATAGAGTTACACTAGTTTAAATTATTGCCCTGTCATCAACAGGTTGTTAATATGTTGTAATAACTTACTATCACATAGAAAAAATGCTAACATCATACAGATGTATATGTTCTTGACCAGTAAATGCTATGACATATGGGAAGCTTGACAGCTCCAAGCTCTGGGTGGTTGGTGTCACTGGTTGGGCACTACTAGGAGGATAGGCCCACTAGTATTAAAGAGACTGCTGAGCTACAGAAGAAATCTTGAAAAGAATGTTCTAGAAATAAATTTTATCTGCCTTATAGTTTTGGCATGGTATCTTCAGGAATACAAGTTTAACACCTACAGTATACTCTCAGGGACAGAATTTAAAAAGATGAAAAGTTGGTATAGAAGAGGCACTGCAGGTGGCCCTGGTGTCATCTGAGATCTTTATCAGAATGCAGGCCCACCTGTGTGCAATGGGGGGAAAATCACAGGCTGTCAAGTTATTAGTATTAGGGCCAGTATTTGCCTTTTAGGCATAGCTGTGGAAAAAATTGATTGTTAAAATGCTGAAATACTTCTGTACTTGTTAGCAAACCATTGCTGCCCAACTTCTCAAATGCCTTCTCTACCCTGAGATCATCAGGTTAATGATCCCAGCACAGCCCAAAACAGCCAAGATATCTGTTCTAATTGGTTGGGGCCTTGATCATCCTATTGTACTGCATATCACTGCACATAAGAAATATTAATGGATTTATACTTACAAAGGTTTATAGATACGTGTAATTGCAGAAAGATGCCTATCTACATAAGGGCATATAAACACTGGAATATGCTTAGACATTTGTGGGGAGGAGACACACGTGCATGTTAAACCATCACCTCTGGGTTTTGAGAATGAGGAGTGAAGGAAGAAGGAGGCTTTTTACTTTTCAGCTTATATTCTGCTGTGCTCTTTGTATTAACACGAATGTCCTACTTTTTGATACAATTATTTTAAAAATAAAGAAAAATTATAGTGAAATAGGTATAGAGAAAATTAGGTATAGACAAGAGGGGTGTAAGACAGAACATACTCCATCAATCATTACAAAATATTGTCTATTTATGTATATTTTAGGTGTTATAAGAAATTATTTGTTTTAGAGATTGCAAATTCAACAACTCATCAAGTGGAACTTCTTTATGTAGAAATTCACTCCTAACCATGCCAATTGATCACTATTATAGAATGAAGAGACAGAGTTGTCTATATTGTAAAATATTAAATACTCTGGTCCTAATTGCTGGTAATTCCAAAGTATTCCTGGTCTTAAAATGATAAAGAATCTGAATAATTAAATTGTGGGTTTCTAGAAGGCAGGGGCTATAGCTTTTACATTTTTAAAGATGCTACAGTCCTTATTATAATTATTTTGAAATGGTGAGCATTCAATATTTAAATTTAATGTCAATATTATATTTGACATTTAGTTGAACAATCTGAGTCACTGCTTACATGTTACTGTATTAGTTTAAAACTGTTTTTTTCCTGCTTGTTACAGCTTGAATCCCAGTTGACACTACCACATTTTGTCACATGCAGGAACCAAGGCATACATTGCTTGGGTATTCATTCCATTGTGTCTCTATGAGCTGAGAGAATTACTTAAACTCTTTTGCCCTCTGTTTCCCAGTGTTTCTTTTCCAAAGACATAACCATGGAAGAGATAATGAGATAATGAATACAAAATACTACATGTTCTTTTGGAAGAGAGAATCTATGCAATTTTTTAAGTTAGCATCTTTCTTTCCAGAAAAATAAATCGCACAGAGATATTTTTTAAAGATAGGAAAAACAAAAAGGGAGCTAACAAAGCATACAAGAGATTACAGGTACTCCATAAGAAAAATAAGAATACACTGAGGTTATGGATAAAGAACTTTGCTCAAAGAGCAGCTCAGCAAGCAAATACAGGAAGAGGCCAAGTTCTCAGGGTGCTGCAATGTGGATTTATGACTTAGGAGCTTCTGTGTTGGCTCTGGAACAATGGGTGAAAAATAATCTATGAGAAAAATTCTACTAGAAACCCCACAGACTGTTTCTATAATTCAATATAACATCCAGCATTAAGGGGCATGGAAAAACAGTCACTGCCTTGGAGACCATGAAAGGAATTTCACTTCCAAACAATATCCCTCTTTCGTTTATTTTCTGTGGATTCTTTCACATTTGATGCAAAATTAATTACATTAGCTGGTATATTGCTTTTGGGTCAACTTTCAAAAATATAGTAAATGGCATTATGGAAAAACAATAAATATTAGAGTGAAAGCCTTCTTTTCAGGCTTCACTGAAAAAATGAACAATTTTAACCGTGGTAATCTAAATATTCCAAATTGTTAATGGCCCTCATAGAATAACTCTTTGTTAGTTATACTACTTTTCTACTTTTAGTAACTGTGTCATGTGTTTTCATTAGAAAGTCTTTTCAAGATAAAGAGTTATCGTAGCTTATTTCCAGATGAATGAAACCCCAATTTGTTATGGTGGCAATGAGGAAATCAAACACCCCCACTGTAAGAAATACTAAAATGTTATGACTGCTATCAGCCTAATACATCAATACACTCTACTCAATTTTTCTTTTCTCTTTTGGAGGGCATATTTTACAAACTTGATGCCTAAAAGGAGTCCAAATAACATTGCCAATAATATCAAATGTTTGATATTGTATGGTAACAAAAGGAACCTATTATTTTATAATCTATTAGTTCATCCTATGTATATTACCTAACAAAATATTATTTAATTACTTCACTAATACAGTATATCTCCTTCTACGATAAGCAGAGTACTGATAACTTGATCTCATTTAATGTGGAATTGGAGAATCCATCCCAAAGTAATAAGTAACATACAGTGATCATCACGCAGAGAGATGCTTTCCTGGCTGGCCTCTGGCCTATCTAATTGTCCAGACGTGACTGCTGTGCTTGCTACCTTGCTCAGGATCAACTTCCTTAGGTGCCTGAGGGCTATTCCTCTTAGAGAGAGAAGAGAGAGAGAAACAGTCTTTGAGGGAGAGAAATAATTTTAGTAGGAGAATGAATCTTAGCGGTCTCCTTAGGGCAGGAGAAGTGAAAGAGTCAGAGTGAGTGAGTCCGTGAATCCCGACTAACCTCTCCTGCAGCTACTTAGACACATAGTCCCATGGCTATTTGCACCACAGGTGTGGAAACTGCCAAGCACTGATGCTCTCATCTCATCTTGCGCGCTCTCGTGTTAAGGAGAACCGAATTCCTTCCCCATGACCTTATCACCAAGGTGTTATATTACTACCGAGCTGTACAGGTGTTTCTCATAGTTAGTGAGAGCTGGAGGCTTAACTCTCGCTTCTCCCTGCCTTTGAGTTTATATGGTCTGCTACACTTTCCAATCTTTTTCACATCCTGGCTAAGGATGCGATGGTGTCAGTACAGACTGAGGTCAAAGTGAGTGACCTAGGGGCTTGGCCAGTCCGTTCTGTGACTGAATGGCTTAGCTCACCTATCACCCGTCTCAGTAGGTCTGAAAACCAGAATCAACATGAGCATTGCTAGGTCTAGAAATTTTAGAAATATCCTCTGCTCTGATTCTTAGGAACCCATCTTATAACCAGATCCTTTGTCCCCAAAGAATGGCAGATATAGGAAATGCTACTAAAGGGTATTGTGTTTTGGAGATTTTTCTGAGACTTTTGAGCATCATCCCTGTCACACAGCTGAGAGAGTCCAGCCAAAGGATGCCTCATTAGTGATATAACACAGCCATGAGAGCCATTGATGAAAGAATGTAGAGGTTGTGAGCTACAGTACTCAAATGGGTCGGGGCCCTGGCAGAAGTCCTGACATTCAGAGAGGTAGGTCTGAGGGATGATGTGAGACATGGGCTAAATACAGGGAACTTATGGAAAGTCTGTGTACAACAGAGGATTCACTCAAAATCTCATTCCCAACTAAACCATACCTAAGGCTTTCAACCCTCAGAAAAAATTCTGAGCAATCTCAGAAAAAATAGTTGTTCATTAGTGTCTTAAAAATCCTCTGGAGGGTACTAATACAGATTCTGAGAATACTACTAACTAGACTTCAGTTCCAATCAAGCTCCAAAGACGTCAATAAACCTAAAATAATGCAGAATGCTGTGGTGCATTTTATAAAATATAAACTACTTTATATTTTCAAGGAAACTAATTTAAAATACTTTCACAGTGTGAAATAATTTGTAATTGTCATTCAATTACGTGCAGCCCACTTCTCCACCCCTTGCCACGTGTGTGCTGTAATTGCTAAGCATGTACTTCCTGAAGTTGCAGGTAAGCAAATCTGCCATTTGACTGGATGACTCATGATAATCCTTTGAAGAGAAAATTTTCAATTATTTGTTGAAATTGTTTTCTAAAAGGGTTTCCATCAATGTGTTAATTTTCCAGGAACAGTTTTGGAAGGACTCCCCTACCTGCCTCTGTAAAAGAAGCAAACCTCAATGGCTAGCTCTGAAAAATGGCAAGAGTTAATTTTCAGCTCTTCTAAGATAACATATACATGGAATGCAATTTCATTTTTTCATGAAAAAAATTACTTTTTTCCCCTAGAGCTAGACAAGATGATTATGAATTTGATTGGGAAGAACTTTAATAAGCAAAAAAAATCCTAAGATGTAAGAGCAATGAATGGATGGATATGTTGTTAAATAAAAAGTGCAATGTGGGTTAAATTGCTGGGGGGCTCAGGATGCTACAGTTGAGTCAGAAGAGGCCCTCAGGATATGATGGACCTGTGGCCACTACTGTTCATCAACGGCCACTAACCTCCCCCAGACAGACACTCCTGGATACTTTCTGCAGTGGGACAGAAGAACACAGCACCATCTATAAAGAGATCGTACCAAAAAAGTAAACTGAATCATAGCAAGTGTCTAAATTTAAGGATCAGGTTTCAGGAAATACAGTGACAGAGGAGCATGCAAATAGCACGACAGAAATACAATTAGCAAATGCAGGAGGCGAGAATCTCTACTGGACAAATGATGTGTTTTTTTCAAAAAAATAAAATAAATTGCCAGAAGATAAAATAGAATTGAGAGTATGGCTTGAGAGACTTAAGAGATGTATCACACCAACACAGTATGTGACTTCATATGAATCCTGAGTCACAAATTTTTTAAAACATGGAAGCAAGTGTGATGAATTTGAATATTTGAATACTAATATGTGTTAATATTTTAAAAAAGCATTAGTAACAGCATTAATTTTTAGATGTGATTATAATGAAATATTTATGGAGAAAGTGTTACATATGGGAATTGCTTGCAAATAATCTGGGGTCGGGGATAGAGAAAAGCAAGATGTAGATGAAGTGAAAGCTGATACAAGAGGGGCTATGAGTTAATACTTATAAAGGGTATTTGGTACACCTGAGTTCATGGTATTCTCTAGTCTGGTGTGTGTGTTTGAATATTTCTACAATCATAATAAAAAGCTTACTAATACATTAGAAATGTATTTTAATAAACAAACTATTCCCCCTCACATAAGGATACTCACCACCACCAGTAATTTAGTGCTCCTCTTAAATCGCAAGCATTTAATGCATTGTCTTAATTATCTTAATAAATGATTAACTCTGCTTCTTCTAGGGACTACACTGCATTCTGAGCTCAAGACATACGCCTTAATAATTCTTTCAAATTAATTATCAACTCTAAAGGGCATTGTTGGCCCACAAGGTCTCAACATTTTAGTCTAGCCTTACAAAAACTAGTAACACAAGTGAATGGAATCCAAATTGGACTGAATAAGGTCCTCCCTTGGGTTATTAATGCATTTAGTACTCCACGCTTCATTAAGTTGCTATCGTTTTTAACAAGGTGAGCTGCAGGGAAAGCCCAGGCAAGTATTTGCCTTGTCTTCAGCACTACCCGTGACATTCATTCTCTTCTCACATATTTGTCTTTCATTGGAAACAACCTTTGGTTTCAAAAGATTGACCTGTCTCCTGTGAACAAGGCACTGGCACAGCATGGCTTTCATACCAGCTACTGGTAAAAGAGCAGGCAGGCCGAGCTCCCTATAGAATAAACGACAGTCCTCTCAATGAAACCATCACAGAACTCAACAATAGGGAGAATCACCGACAATCAAAAATGTGACGGTTTAAACTTGCCTTCTAAAAATTATTCACCCTGGAGAAATGCCCAGCATTGCCTTTGTTTTTGTGCTTCTATAGTTACCAGGAAGAAGAACCTACGCATTCTCCAGTTTATGACATTACACACATGAATGAATCACTCTAGTTCAAAGCATTTGGGAAATAATAGCAAAGATTTGTAGTAATGAGAAGTGTTAGAAATCTAATGTCAACAGTGTGGAATAACAAATCGAAGACAGAAGGCACATTCTCATCTTGTGTCATGAATTCTTTCAACAGATCAGAGTCACTTAACACTCCATTTTAGCTATTACAAATGAAATAGCATCACCTATTTTCATAATTATATATTGCCCCACTTTCTTGTCCTTCTCTAGAGACATTCTTTCTTTCTTTATTTTTTTTTTTTTAATTTTTGAGACAGAGTCTCACTGTCACCTCAGGTAGAGTGCCACAGTGTTAGCCTAGCTTACAGCAACCTCAGTCTCCTGATTCAAGACACCCTCCTGCCTTAGAATCCTGAGCAGCTGGGATTAAAGGTACCTGCCATAGTGGCCAAGTAATCTTTTCTTTTTAGTAGAAACAAGGTCTCGTTTTTGCTCAGACTGGTCTCGAACTCCAGAGCTCAAGTGATTTTCCTGTCTTTTAGGATCGAAGGTCTGAGCCATCAGTCTGGCCTTGTCTAGGGACATTCTGAAGAGTAGTTTGTGACCGCTGTTGTTTATTACTTTACCATGCATTCTCTACTTAAAGCCCTGTAGTCCATGTGTCAATCACCCAACCACCTGATTGTAATCTGTCTCAAAAGAGCTACCAGTGACCTCCTTAGAAAATTCAGTCTTTTCTCTCCATCTTCATCCTCTTTGAAGTTTCTACAGCTTTTGCTCTCTCTTTCTGAAACTCTCTTTCTCTTTGGAAAAGTGATATCTATTTATAATTTAGGGATTTTTTTTTAAAGAAAACCACATTTTCCTAATATAGATAGCTCTTAGCCTAAAATGGAAAGTGTGACAGCAGTAATCTGAATTTCTCTCTAAGCCCTATGTGGGGACTCCTGCTATGATTTTTTGGTGGTGGTGTTATTTTGCTTTGTTTCTTATGGTTCTTTTTAATTAGAGTTGTTTAAACAAAAGCATACCAAGGTGTTACATTTTCTAATAATATTTTTCTTGAGAAAAAAAGAAACTTTTATTTCATGCCTACTTTTTTCTAGGCACTTTATCATAGCGAAACTTATTTCTGCTAACAATAACTGTATAAGATAGATAGTAAATTCAAATGGGACCAGATTGGTGTGGTAGACTGAATAATGGTCCTTCAAAGATGTGAATGTGTTATTAATATTCAATGTGGCAAAGGGAGCTTTGTGGATATGATTGAGTTAAAGACCTTTAGATGGGAAGGTAATTCTAGTAACCAAATGGGCTCAAGGTAATCACAAGTGTCCTTGAAAATAGATGGAGGAAGAAAAAGAGGAGGTCAGGGTGATGCAAGATGAGAAGAACTCAGTGTGTTGCTGGCTTTGAAGGTGGAGGAAGGATCACAAGCCAAGGAATGCAGGTGGCCCATAAAAGCGGGAAAATTCAGGGAAATGAATTCTGCCCAAAGACACCAGAAGGAAATGCAATCCAGTCCACACCTGAATTTTAACCAAATGAGAGTCATGTCAGACTTCTAATTTATTAAACATCAAGATAATACATGTCTATTGTTTTAAGCCACTAAGCTTGTGGCAACCAGTTATGACTGTAACAGAAAACCAAGAAGACACTAGGTAACTTGTTCTACTTCACACAACTAGAAAGTTATGGAGCAAGTTTGTAGCTGTAGTTTTGTCTCCTTTGGTCTTTGGCTTAATAATACCTTTCCTGTCTCTATTTCAACTAACTTTTTGATATGCTAGATCTTTTCCATATTTCAATATCTAATCTAAACATATTCTAATGTCTCATGTTATATTTCAAACCAACAACTGGACATCTCTTATGACAATTTAATTTTGCTTTGTAATGAAGGAATTTTACTTCACTTTACCACTAAAACTACATTTTAAGTTTCTGACAGTAGAAACTATAGACGATCTATGTTTATTGTCTTGGACATAATAGAGGCTCATTATGTTTTTAATTCAGTTGAATAGGTGATAAAATGAATGCCATCTCTCAGACAATTTAAGGAACCTTTAAAGTGATATCTACAGGTACCTAAAGGTTGAGCTTCCCTGACCAACACATAACATTACTAAGTACAGACACCACCGCACCTTCTCATGGGCAGAGGGAAAATCCTAGCAATGTACCAATCTTAAATATTTCTAAATCACATATTCTCCCTCTAAAACGAAAATTCACAGAAGAGAACATTCTTGCATGGTTTGTCAAGCTGGCCTTTACCCCAAATTTTAAAGATGTGACCTCACTTGCCAATGAAGCATGAAGAGCATAAATGAAACAAAAAATGAGATTGCAGCAGACCCCAATGTCATTCTGGCTGCAATTTAAAAATAAGGCAGGTGATGACACCTCTCTAATGACATACATTTTTTTAAAAAATTGACTGCTAAAAAGTTAACAAATATTTCTGAGAGTCTATCATTGTTAAGAAAACATGAGATAAAACTCAGCAAGAATAATTTGCAAATTCTTCACACTTTGTATTCTGCCCAGATTTCTGCTGATTCTGTTTGAGTTAGAAACTAATCAAATCATAATATAACTTCCATGGTCAAGTCAAAAATGATTTATGAAGTGCTGAGAGCTGGATTTCCAAAACTCAACAGGATCCAGAGCACACATAACACTTAGAGAACTTCTCTGTCCTCTCTCCATTGCCTCAGAAAAAAGCATTTTGCTGTTAGCAAGTTTGACTGCTCATGGTTTTTCCAGAGTTCTTCATGGAGGACTAATTAGTTGCATCAGAGTAAAAATAATTTTTTTTAATGTCATCTTTGGAGAAAATCAACTGTGTTTTCTATTTCAATCAACTGGAACTTATGATGCAGAAGACAACAAAAAAATTTTAAAAGCAAAATGAGAACATTTTCTAACATTGACATCTTTCCATTCCAACAGGTTACGGGTGTCACATAAAGTCATTGCTGTTGTTTTCCCCCCAAAGAGAAAATAATTTTGGAAACCTTCTATGATGCTAAGTGTCCCGATGTGACAATTCAATCTTCCCTTAACACAATTTGTAAAAGCCTTTACTAGAAAAACCCATACGCATTTCCATCTAAAGGAGGATGAAATGGTGTCACAGAATTCTAATTCTGAAATCACTATCCAATAAAGCATTTAGTCCCAAAGGGTAGAGACAAATCTTAAAGAACACGCTTTTGGAAAACAGAAGTAGTATTTTACCAGTGGGGAATTAAACTCTACCTTATCTATCTGTGCCATAAAGCATAATCCAGAGGCTTCCTGAGCAGTCTGGGTGACTACAAATGGTAAAGCGGAAAGATCTTCAATAGTAAACCTGACACTATACACTGAGTCCATGCAAATGCCAGAGAATGAATCCCAGCAGAAGAACCATGCAGTTCTAAAATACACCTACATGGAGGGATAACTGTAAATAGAGATGCCATAAAAACTTTACTAAAGAATTCTGTGAAAGCTTTACTAAAGATTCTGTTAAAACTAACCGTACAGCGAATGGTTGTGACATAACTGCAGCTATTACCAAAGCCAAAGAAGAGGTATGAAGAATGGAGGCTTAACTTTTCTTTAGCCCAGGCTTCACATCCGCAGTAAGAATGGTATTGCAAACAGTGACCCCAAACCAGCAGGTAGTAAGTACAGTCACTTATCGAAAGCTGGTTTTACATACGTGTCTTGTTTGACTCTTCCTTTGTTTGTCCATTCAGCGCATCACACTCTCAAGTATCATCACCAGTACAAGTGCACAACAGCAGTATGATTGTTTAAATTCTTGAGTTAATCTTCTTTGTGTTTAGGTCAGGAACTTTAGAATTTGAATACAAACCGAAAGAAGGTCATGATTTGAATTGGAGATAGTCTTGACATGAGCAACATTGTAGAAATGCATCAAACGGTTAAAGCACACGGTAAGCTGAACTAACTCAAGATGAATGTTTGTAACCTAAACATAAATGAAATTATTTAAATACAAACCCAAGTACATTTAAATGTCTGTAGTCTCAGTAATCATTTTAAGGGGTTGATGAGAGAACATTCAAATGGGAATTGAGGTGACCCCTCACTTAAGAAGAGTAGGAAGGACAGTTGTACCTACAGTCAAGACCACTTTGGTTAATATTACACTCATCTTTGTTTTCCAAGATTCATATCACAGACTCTAAGATTCTCTGCTTCTGGATATATTTCAAAGACCCACAGAGTGATATATTCATTCATTGATTCATTTATCTTAAAAATATTAATGAGCAACATATTATTTACTGTGCTAGCCTTTAACCTAGATGTTGAAATATAATGGTTAAGAGAAAGTTGCTCTCACACAGGGGAGATTATTTTCTATATTCTAGAAAAATAGGCAATATACTGCTGCTGTGATGGAGATAGGTTGCACTGGTTCTCAAAAACCAATTGTATGTATCTTCTCAACTTCTAGTTCAATGACATCACTTGGTAAACTGAATCTGTCATGATGAGAATATTCACACTTTGAACATTGACTAACATTTTAAATCAAGTCTTTTTTTTAATCCGCTGGACATCCAGTTGTTAAACATCTGTCAGGATCCCACTTTAACAGCATGCAAGATAAATGAATAAGTAACATAAATTTAGATGGAGTTTTCTATAATAGATGGTGGTTGGAGAAGGTGACAGTGATTTGAGAGATAAATCCATGCCAAGGTGACATTTCAGCAGTGACCTTAGTGATTTGAGGGATAACCCCACATCAAGTTCTTGGGAAGAGCATTTAAGGTAGATAGAACAGCAAGTGTAAAGTGGGAATGAACTTCATTCTAGCAAAGCCAGGGTAGACAGAATAAAATCAGAGCAACAGATTGTGGTGAGTTACATGTATGCTGGAGAAGGCCAGAGGGTCAGACCATGGAGGCTGTCTGTACAGAATGTGGTAAGCAGAGAATTCAGTTACCTATGTTGGGGTGCTACTGGAAGACTTTGAGTAGAAGGAATGTGACATTTAATGTTTATTTGTAAAGGACTGCTCTGGCAGGTGTTCTATGAGTGGGCTGTGGAGAGATGTAGAAATAAATAAAGATACAAGATAGGTGGTTATTCTGTCAGTCTTCTTTTTATTTTTTATTTTTTTGAGACAGAGCCTAAAGCTGTCCCCCTGGGTAGAGTGCTATAGCATGACAGCTCACAGCAACCTCCAACTCCTGGGCTCAAGCAAGTCTCCTGCCTCAGTCTCCCAAGTAGCTGGGACCACAGGCATCCGCCACAATGCCCGGCTATTTTATTGGTTGTAGCCGTCATTGTTGTTTGGTGGGCTGGGCTGGATTCGAACCCACCACTTCTCCCACTTGGAGAAGGTGACAGTGATTTGAGAGATAATTCCATGCCAAGGTGACATTTCAGCAGTGACCTTAGTGATTTGAGGGATAATCCCACATCAAGTTCTTGGGAAAGAGCTTGTATGTGACTGGCGCCTTAGCCACTTGAGCCACAGGTGCCGAGCCTATTCTGTCAGTCTTGGTAAGAGACGTGATGATGGCTTAGATGAGGAGTGGTAGTGGAGAAGCTAAGTGGTCAGATTCAGGATATATTTTTGTAGGAAGTGTTTGCAGGAATCTGAATATGAAGCATGAAGGGAGCAGAAAATTCAAGCATTATTCTCAGGGGTCTTCTTTGTTTTTCTTGATTTGCCTGAACAACTGGGTTAAGAATGGTATACTATTCACGGAGAGAAGTGTGTGTTTGGGGGGAAGGAAATCAAGACTTCTGTTCTGAGCTGTGAAGTCTGTAACGCTCCATTAGACATCCGAGTGGAATTACGGGTTGAGAGACAGACGCAGTGTTGTGTTAAATGGGCTCAATCACTCAGGCAAGTTTCTGAACTTTTCTGTGCCTCATTTAACGGAAATAATAATATATTGTATTTAATTCATAAAGTTGAGAGGATTACAACGTCACACACGTGAAATGCCCAGGTCAGTATTTGGCCTATATTCGATCAAGCCTCATCAAAAATTAGTTATTATAATCAGTAGTGATACGTTCACCTGTTTCCCAGTTTAAACATAGATCTAAGTTAGACTTTCATATAATCAGAAAAGGAAAAGAATATTAAATATCTAGTTGGCAAGATAACCTATATCTCGGTTCATCTATTTTGAAACATTTAACTGAAAGATAGACACTGAGAAATTAGATTAGTGGATAAACATCTTCTAACTGGGATAAAGTCTACCTGGGTCTTCATTCCCATGTATCCCCAAAAAGGGGATTTAAATGCAAAGCCAGAATGCATTTTTAAATATATTTCCCTATTAATAGCAATGTAACACCTAGTTTGAAAGGTCATGTTGCTGCCTCCCATGATCGTGGCAGACACCATAAAGTCAGGCTTGTTTCCTGAGGTTCTTCTGTCTCACTTATCTTACCCTAGCATTTTAGGAAGTCCACAACCTAAAGGAAGTCTAGAAGCAGAAACAGGTTTTCACTTCAATTAATAACTAAATTTCAAAGACCATGTAGTTATACGGGGAAAGATGTTCATAATACAATATACAGTTAACAAAACAGAATGTGCGTGGGTAAAAGTTTACAGTATGCTACCAATTTAAAATACTTGTGTGTGTGTGTGTGTGTGTGTGTGTGTGTGTGTGTGTGTGTAGAAAAGAACTGGAAGAAAACCTAAAAGTTAACGTCATTAATTTTTACAAGACCAAATATCAGAATCCATTTAAAAAAGCTGGTCTATGAAAATAATCTGTGAATATAGTTATGCTTGCTATGAAATCAAGATAAAAATCTCAGGATATATATAGGAAAATTATCAATATAATTTCACCAATGGTAAAAGCAAATGTTTCAAAAACAAAATTTAAAAGCATTAATTTTAAACCATATTGGAAATAATAAAATGTAACGATTTTAAAGAGATGAAGGAAAAAACATGTTGGATAAAATGTAATGCATTTATCCAATGCAAATGTAGTGTATGTAATTCACTGATAAACCTGGAATTGGAAGTTTTAATAAAAATCAAGAGAATTAAATCTAGCTAGCCTGATTATAGTCCCCACACAGAGAAGCGATAAAATTTCTCTTGGAAACTGACAAGATAGCTAAATTTGGAGAAGGCTATGAAAAAAATAGAATTTTATTTTGTTGTAATTTAGAATATCATCTACTTTCCGCGTATTCCCAGAACAGAATTCTCATGTCATGTAATCAACAGAGCAATATACAAGTGCTTTTGTTGAAACTGAATCCTTTTGGAAACTTCAAAGTGGGAGACTCCTGGGGAAATAACACATTGTACCTTTATCAAATGTTTAAAATACTTAGATCACAAAAAAATTGTGGTTAAGTCTGAGGGATTGGATTAGCAACTGATGGTATTTCTGATCAGTGAATAACTTGTTAATATCATTATAGAGGATGGAGAGACTATAATTAAGAAGTAATGGCATGGTAACACAGAGGGGAGGAAAGCTCAGAGACCAGAAGATTCAGCAATGCAGTACATTTATTCAATACGTAACAAAAGGACAGCTATTATATTCCAGTCACCAGTATCTACATAGGTGCTAGAAAGAGTAACACAGGAAAAGATTGCCAAGAATTCATATATTTCTACATATAGGAGCATACAATTTCCACTTGCTTTTAATGTAATCACCCATGACTGATTTTGTTTCAAGTAAAAAACACTGTTTTGTCAAAGTTCTTAATATGATTTTAGGAATATTTGATTGTGCCATGTAACTTTAAAACCCGGATATATGACATCTAGATTAAACAAGTTTATGGCAGGCCAGTTTTTGCTAGCAAATTGTTTTAGTGTCATAATCTTTATCTTCTACATTTGATGATGGTATAAAAAGTAAGTAATTTCTCATATTTCACAATTATCCTCATTTTCTATGTCTTCGGAAATGCTTCTTTTGTAAAATTTATAGTGCTGAATTCTATTTAATGCCTACAAGTAACAAGAACTTTAAATTCCGTATTGATATGTGAACATTCAGTCAGGCTTTCCTTGTGATTACTGGAGAAAAGTTAATTGCCCTTCCTTAGGAAAATCAATGGATCACACAAAAAATGAAGAAAGAAGGATTTAAACTTCTAACAGTGATTCTGACCAAATGGATCAATGATAATCCTCAAATCTTCCAGCCCCGTGTTTAGTGTATTGCTGCTGAAATTCCCCCAAAGAATTGTATCAAACGCTCACAATTTCTGCAGGATTCCTTAAGAAAAATTCTTCAGTTGACCCATAAATAGAATTTAATAACACAATGATTCTCACCAAAATATTTTAAGATCAGGAACACATATGTTTGAATGGCTAACTTCATATTTCAAGTTATATCTCCACATATACACATATTAGTTCATACAAAATTATGTTAGTCTCGTTTTTAGTGAGATTATCATGATTATAGGCTAGTAAGTAGTCTTATATAGCAAAAAAGCCCTGATGCTCTTATGCATTCTAAAGTTGGAGTCTGTTAGAATATATAGGGCACACCTTGAAATCAGAGAACCAGATTTGACTCTCATTGTTCCCTTTCCAATTGTGACATTTTGAGCAAGTTACTTAATTTGTCTGATACAAAAAGTTCTCATCTGTAATAGCATCTTTTAATAGGACTAAAAAACCTCTGTAAGGTGATTCATATAAACATTTTACACAGCGTCTAGGACAAAGCAGACTTTTAAAAAGTGCAATAGTCCTAGAGACAGAAATGCCTCTGTTAAACTGCCAGATATGAGTACTCACATTTATATTATAAAACCCATAAAGTGTACAAACAATAAAATAGTTCGCTTATTAATGACTCTTCCTGAGTTATCACAGGCCTTTCATTGATGATTTATGTCAGCAAGCTGAACAAGATTCTCTAGGATTTAATTTCCTTGAACACAATGTTGTATTTCTCTTGTTTCAAGATTCTTAAATTTTACAGAGACACTTCACTGCTATTCTTCCCAATAACATACGGTTCAAAAGTTATATGTCTCTCAGAATGTGCTAAAATTTTGTCAAGAAGTATTAGAGAACTATGGCCAAAAGTAGGAATCATTACCACCTCATGCCCACCAGGAAGGTAACTCTTAAAAGATAGTAATAAGTGCTGACAAGGGTGTGGAATGCAAAGTGTACAGCCACTCTGGGAAAAAGTATGGCGGCCCCTAAAAAACTTAGAAAGAAAACTACAGAGATAAAATCAAGATGCTGACTAGACACAGGGAATGTGTGCCTGCTCCAACGGAAAGGAACCAGAACAGTAAGCAGAGTCCATATTTTAAACTGATCCCTTGGGAGAAAATGCTAGGATTCACCAGGGAAGCAGTGGGAGCCCCCAGAGTGGCTAAGGAGATGGTTCAGGACCACTTACCTAGTCCGGGTTCGGCTAACAGCCGGGAAAAGCTCCTGGATAAGGGGAACAGAATGAGAGAAGGGCCCAAGGATCAACTCAACAGGACACGATTACAATTTGGTCTACACAAGACCCCTCTGACCCACCTAGGTCTTGGGCCTAACACAGAGAGCAGATAGGAGACCAGAGACAGTGCTCCAGAAAGGAAACCCAAGCAGAATCCCATAGGCATCTGAGCCTAGCACAACTTGAGCCAAGCACCTTCCTGAGAGCCTACATACTGAGGACCTCTGGCACCCCTGCAGCCTTTGTACAGCTCTGAGGAGGGAATAGAGGGGCCCGGGCACTTCCACACACCCCTGGGAAGATCCCTACCACCTCGCAGTGGGCTCCCATTGAAACTGAGATGTGAGCAGATGGCAAGCACCAGTTTCTCACCCAGCTGCCGGCCTGGGAAGGAAGGATCCTAGCTTTTCAGTTGCAGGTCCACGGCACCATTTTAAGACTGATTTTATTTTAAGTAAAAATATTGCTTTGTCAAAATCAGCCCCATCCTTGGGCTGAGTATGGGCTCGACATAGCTGCAGTTTCTCCCAGCCTGAGGAGGGGGAGGGAAGCCAGGCTTTCTGCCTTGTTGGGATGCGCGCAGCTTGAGAGAATTGCACTCCCCTCAGTTTTCTGCCAGAGCAGCCTGCCTGAGAAGGGCCTCACACTCTCTGGTCCCAGGCCCAGGGCAGTATTTGGGGACTTGGAAGCCAGGCAGCACCCTGTCCCTGGGCTGCTTCCAGGATGACAAAGCTACAGCCCCCTAAGCGGGGATAGGGTGAAACTGGGAGTTATTATATTATGGGTGCAGTGTTTCAAGTTTTAGAAGATGCAGGAGTTCTAGAGCTAAATGGTGACAATGATAACACAACAGTGTAAATGTACTTAATGCCAGCGAACTGTATACTTAAATATGGTTAAGATGATAAATTCTGTTTTATATATTTTACCACAATTTAAAAGACACTGACCATAAATTTAAATGTGGTCTGAAGTGTCAAATACTCTATGAGTTGAGAAGAAAAGGATAATCTTTAACAAAGACTTAGGAACGTAAAATTTCCTTTGTTGTGGTTGTTAGGATTTTATTTGTTTTAATAGTTGGGGGTTCATAGTAAAATTGAAAGGATGGTACAGAAATTTTCTACCTACTCACTGCCCCTATTCTTGCACAACCTCCCTCATTATCGACATCCCCCACCAGAACGGTCTATTTGTTACAATCGATGTAACGACATTGACACATCGTGATCACCCACAGTTTACATTAGGGCTCACTCTTGTATTGTGCCTGCTTTGGAAAAATGTATAATATAATGACATGCATCCATCATTATACTAGCGTTTAAAGGATTTTCACTGCCCTAAAAGTACTTGGGCTCTATTTATCCCTCCACCTCCTGCCCTAACCCCAGATTTCTTCTTTTTTTTTTTTTGAGACGGAGCCTCAAGCTGTCCCCCTGGGTAGACATGGCATCACAGCTCATAGCAACCTCCAACTCCTGGGCTCAAGCGAGTCTCCTGCCTCCGCCTCCCAAGTAGCTGGGACCACAGGCGCCCACCACAACGCCCGGCCATTTTTTGGTTGCAGCCATCGTTGTTGTTTGGCAGGCCCGGGCTGGGGATTCGAACCCGCCACCTTAGGTGTACGTGGCTGGC
>CAUYQV010057692.1:0-15526 GCA_963574575.1 Galagoides demidoff
GACATAAATCAGTTTTATATCATCTAGTATTCATATCTTAACATGCATTTGTTAAATTACCTGTAAGTATCCAGCACTTCAAATGAACTTTGGTTGAAACACTTTGTGTGTTCCCTCATTAAGGAATTATTTAAGTAGAACCACTGCGGCCTGTTCATTCTCTTTCGCAGTTTTTGATGCCCCGTTGACATCGCTGATAGCTGAGTCATCACAGCACGGCCTGCTCACACAGAGGAACATCTTTTCTTTCTTGACTTTCAGAAGAAAACACAAGCAGCCCCGAATTTTCCTTTTGCTGACTATACTTCTCCACCCCTGTTCGTCTTCTGTTTTATTTTTTGTAATGGTATGATTCAGAATTTTAATTTCCGTCTGATAATTTGGAGATTTCTATCAGGTGAATGATGAAGATCAGGTGTGGAGTAATGAAGAATCTCACTTTCAATCTCTTTTGTTTGCTCCGTTATCTGTGAACCGAAATCAATGAGCAAACATCTTGTACCCAATTAGGACAATGATTCTTGATATTTGGATTGAGAGTTTTGTGGAAGTTTCTTTTGGGTTGTTTGCTTTCTTTTTTAATGTTTTTTTTTTTTTTACTTTTAAAATGTGACTGTAAGTGTAAAACTAAAACTACTAATAATCTAAGTTTCTGGGTCTTTGTCTACAACTCATGAAACCCTTTATCTTAGTGCAGCCTTTTTCTTCTTACAGAATGTACTTAAAAATTAAATTGTGTATGCTTTAAATATTCCTATAAGTTTATAGAAATAAATTAGTTGTGATATGTGTTTTCTCCAACTTATCAATATCAATATAGAATATAATACAAAGGTACATTTCATTTTTAAGCAATACTTAGGATTGCTTACTAATGGATATGCTAGTTAATCTCAAATTCCTAAACTTGAATTTCATTTTATATAATCTTCCAAATTATATAAAATATAAATTTATGTTCAACCAAAATTAATCATAATTTCATGTATTTTTATACTAGAATTCATATTTTTATATGTTAACAGAAAAATAATTCCCAAGATGTTTAGATAATTTATAATCTAAAGGAAATGTAAATCAACTAACGAATACTCTTCGGATAATTGCATATTAGTAACTTAGGAGGCTGGAATATTGGCAAATATGCATAATTTATATATATAGTATTTTCGTTATGAAATTATAGTATTGCTGGGTCATAGGAATGGTGTGTTTACTTTTGTCCCATAAAAATGTATAAGGAATGGAATGGAATGGGTGGAGAAGGTTTTTCTTGGGTGTACACATATTTTTCTAGTTAGATAATTATCTCTATTACTTACCATCATTTTCTATGTTAAACAAAATTATCATCTTTCTCAAAAGTTATAATCAATGTTGTGGTAGCTCCTACACAGGAACAATCCTGGTGGAGACACCACCATATATGAAGGGTAATGAGGTGAGTTTTGTCTTATAGCAAAAAAAGAAAAAAAAAGTCCCTAAAGTGTCACTTTGTTGTAGAATAGGAAAGCATAATAAATGAACAAATTTCTTGAGAAAGTATAGAAAATTCCAAAATATTAAAGGAAATGATATTTTTGCTTTGTTTTAGAATATTTGAGTCTATAAAGATATTAATTTTGTTAACTTTCAGACAAATTCTGCTTATTTTTAATGAACATAAATATGAAATATTTAAGAGTGAAGAAGGAACTCATGACAACTTCACTTTCAAATAGTGTATCGGTTTAAGTGATAATTTGGCTTTCTTTTTCTTAAAACTTACATTAATTTTAGAGCTCTTGTTCGGGGTAATATTTTATCTTCTGTGTAATCTGTCCAGGTAGCAGAGATTCTGTATTTCTCCAGGAGAAAAATTTTTAATTAGTTGTTGCTTTTGATGACTTATGATTCCCTCAATTATCATGAAAAACAAATAAACAAATAAGTAAAAACCACATACCCAAAATCAAGAACAAATGTCCCTTGCTTATCAGAGCTAAGTTGTCTAACATTTATGTGGCCTTGTTCTTTTTACTTAAAATGATTTATTATTGCTTTAATTATAATTATCGTTTCCCATTCACTCATGTTCTTTGTCACATGATCACGTCTGTCTTTTTAATATCCGATACTACATTTAGAAACAAAAGAGCTTTCGACCAAAACTATCTTTGAAATTTCCCAAAAGCCCTTGGAATCACAAAGGTTTATTTTTTTACTATGTAAAAAGAAACACTAAAAATTTTCCATATGCGTGCGACCATATGCTGGCAGGGTGCTTGGTAAGATTTGTGAAATCAAAAGAAAAACTCCGTCTTTCCTAGGTCAAGTTAATACAGGGCAGGGTTAATGAACAGTTCCTGGAGGGTACTGGGTGTCTCCTATGTGTTCATTCCATGCACTATATTCTCACTTTGGGAAGCTACGGATCATGTCCTGATAAATAGCTGTGCTTTATCATCATCCTAGTAGCATTTTACATTTCAATACAATTGGTCAGTAAAATAAATGAACAACAGCTATTTAGTCTTATCAAAATTATTTCAGCTTCCCTATATATTCATCGAATAATGTCTACACATTGCCTGGCATATTTTAGAAGCTGTGTGTTCAACAAAGAAAGATATTCCCAGAGATCTATGCAACGAATTGCATCAGGACTCTTTGAAATAGTCATTCTTCAAAGAATTGCCACCTTTGTAAATATTCCTGAGATGACTTACAACTTTGGACTGGACCATTTGTCTTGTATTTTACACTCTATAGTTCAGAAGCAGAGACTATTGATTCATGACCTGGAGAATAAAGAATTAATTATACAAGCCTGAACGAACTAATTAGAGAAATGTAGCTCTTATGATTTGTTTGAAATGTTGTTGACAACACTCTTATTGTTCTAAGGGTGCCTGACATTCAGCACTCCAGCTTCACAGGTGGTGAGGAAGTTCATAAACCTTCACAAATTTGGTTGAGAGTTCAAGAGGGGTTGAATTCATCCATCTCAGAGGCCCTATGTGTAAAACAAGTAGAAAGTATTTTGTGCTTGTTTTTTTAAGTTTCAGTATCTAAAGGTGAATAATACAGGAGTTCAATCTAAGATTCTTTATGAAATTTTCCAGATTATTGTTATTTGGCACTGGTTTGTTCAACATGATTATAGAAGGCTATAAAATTAATTAACACTTTTTTTGGACTGATATATTAATAATCTAATCATAATGACAGTAAGTTTATTATAATTAATAATAATTTATGGAGATTATCAAGAGAGTGGTGAGAGATTCATAAATATCAGAAGCTTGGAATGAAATAGCAGAGATTATTATTCATTTAGGATATTATTGGCCTTGTACCTTTGATTTTCTGAGGCCTGGGATCCTTTACAGTTCTGTAAGGGAAGAATTTATTTTCTAGAAAAAATTTCCAGTAAAAATATAAATATTTCTCTCCATTGAAGACATAATTCTAAAGATTACAAATTCTGAAGGACACAAATCATTTTTGTATGTAAATAAACAATTTTATACTGATACTGCCTTATCAGATTTCCAAAACTATCTGGTACATCAAAAAACTTTAAAATAGCTTCAACAACCTCCCGATTTCCAATCAATTTGAAGAGTATTTGACATATATTAACTACATAGCTACGTGAGTCATTTTGGGAATTTTTAAAATTTTATCATTAAGTAAATGTAAGTTAAAATCACTAATAGGGAAAAAACAGTAATAACAAAAAAAAATAAAAAAAATTCTTTGTGCTAAGAATATGGAAGCACAAAATAGCTCATATGCAATTTGTAGGAGAGTAAATTACTAACCCTTTAAGTGAGTGTTGGTAGTATCTACCCAAACTCAACATATGTAAGTATTATGACCCAGAAATTATATAATTCTACATAAGTAAATCTATATGCTTACACACACATATGTAAGTAAGCATATCTGTATGTATATGAATATATATTGAATATATATCCAAGTGCTATATTCAGCTTACATGAAAGCCTGATTCAGCAAAAAAGATGTCCTAGATGCTCATAGTAACAATATTTTCAATAACTCAAAAGTGGAATCTATACCAATATCTATCAAGAGTATAATAGGTAAAGTGTAGTTATATTTACACAGTGGAGCTCCATACAATGATTAATGTGAACTAGGAACTACAGCCAATGATGAATTTCCCAAACAAGCTGAAAGGTTACATTGTGTAATTCCAATTATATGTAATGCAAACATAATCAAAATTAGTCCATGCTGTTAGAAGTCAGGGTGGTGGGCTGCGTTCCCTGGATAGGAGCACTGGGGACATCAGGAGGATGCTGACGTCTTTGGTGTATTCAGTATTATGCACTTGCTGTGTACATACTCATGTGTACATGTACACAAAGCGCATGGTATGCTAATGATAGATAGACACACAGATGATGGTGTCTATAACCATAGCTCTGTGTTTCTGTCCTTATCCATCTTTCAAATTGTAAAGTCAGCTTACTGAGCAAGTCACAAGGTTGGATGATCAGGAGACCCTTAAATTGTAGCATTGAGAAAGTGAATCTCATATTAATATGATTATCAAAGAAGTTCTAAAATTCATTAAAAGTTGACACATAGTTACTTTTCTCTGAGAAATCCTTTTTTTGAGAATTTATCCCAAAGATAAAGATGCATCTAGAAGCATGGCATGTGGAAAGGGTATCCATGCAGCCCTCCTGATCAGAAACTCTCTATTGATAACGGAAAAGTCTTTACTATATATCAAGTGAAACAAGCAAAATCTAGAAACAAGCAACAGGTAATCTTTTCTGTAAAATGGAGTAATAAAACTATGAATATAAATATTTGCATAATAACTCCTTGAAGTCCACAGAGGAAATTAAATATGATGGAATATTTACAGGAATTGGAGGAATAATCTGATTTGAACACAATTGGAAGCAAAATGTCTCAAGTTGTGCCTTTAATGTATACAACCGGAATTTGAATTATGTGAGTTAATTTTTCCTTCAAAGATGTAAAATTTAAAAAGATAAAGCAAATATGAAATGTGTATTGAAACCAGCAGCCCATTATTTAGCAAAAACAGGAAGCTATTGGGTGTAAGGACAGGCACTTTCGTCTGCTTTTATAGTAGCACAGAATGTTATGGTTCTCTGAGAAAAGGCTTCTGGTTTAAATACGATGTTCATGGTCCTATGTACCAGCAACAGGTAATACCAAAGGAAAAGGTGGCCTCAAATAGCAACAAGGGTGACAGCACGGAAAGTATTTGTAATTCATTGTAATGTTCTAATCTATATTCATTACATTTTGAGTTCCTTAAGGGCAAGTATTGCATTTTCATGTAATTCATTTTATTCCTGATGTTTCTGTATCATGTTACCTTTTAAAGCTATTTGTTCTGTTTATGATAACTCACAGGCTAGAATAACAATAATAAAATACCTACTATGTGTTGATTCCACAGCAGGTGTTAAACCCTGTGAATATCAATTTCAGTGGATTAGCTTCTTTGAAATTTCAATCATTATTTGTGAGTGAAGGGTTTAAAGTGGTTGAGTCATCTAAAAACAAGTTTAAAACTGCCTATTTTTAGTAGAGAGAGGGTCTCATTTTTGCTCAGATTGGTCTCAAACTTGTGAGCTCAAGCAATTCTCCCACTTTTGCCTCCCAGAGTTCTAGGATTATAGGCATGAGCCACCGTACCCTGCGACACCTTCATTTTCTAAAATAGAAATACCGGCTCGGCGCCTGTGGCTCAATCGGCTAAGGCGCTAGCCACGTACACCTAAGGTGGGGGGTTCGAATCCCCAGCCCGGGCCCGCCAAACAACAATGATGGCTGCAACCAAAAAAATGGCCGGGCGTTGTGGGGGGTGCCTGTGGTCCCCCCTACTTGGGAGGCAGAGACAGGAGACTCGCTTGAGCCCAGGAGTTGGAGGTTGCTATGAGCTGTGATGCCATGGCACTCTACCCAGGGGTATAGCTTGAGGCTCCGTCTCAAAAAAATAAAAAAATAAATAAAAATAATAAAATAGAAATACTATAAACACTGAACCCACTGGGAGCTGGTTCTAGGATCTCTTGTGCATACCAATATCCATGGATGCTAAAGGCCTTTTTATAAAATGGCATCGTATTTGTGTATAACCTACACACATCCTCCCAAACACTTTAAATCATCTTTAAATTACTCACAATATGTATTACAGTGTGAGTGCTATGTAAATAACTATTATACTGTATTGATTTTTATTTGCATTATTTTTTGCTGTTACTTTTTCCCCCCGTATTGTCCAATTATGGTTGATTGAATCCTGGATGCAAAAGCTGTGAATACAGAATGGCAACTGTATGTTCTATGTGAAGCCAGAAGAATCTGGAGGTATTTTAAGTACCGAAAAGGGATTGGGAGTTTGTTAGAAACATGAAAGACAATATTTTTGCACAAATTTAGCTCCTGTGCCAGACATGAGTTAAATTTCTTAAGGGAAACCCATATAATATACTTTAAAAAATGTGAACTACATGACTGTATTATCCAAATGAAGTCACCAAAATTAGCACGACCAATAATGAGACGAAATCAAAGCCTAAGTCCCGTGCCACCCGACAGTCTCCAGTGAGATGAATACAGCACCACTGCACAGTGCTACTGCCAAACATGAATAACCAGGATCTAACCATGATGTGACAGCTGACAGACCCAACCTAAAATAACCTTTAATCTTGAGAAAGATAACAAGGTCATGAAAGGCAAAGAAAGCTTAAAGCTATTTCATATTAATGGAGTCTAAAAGACATTACAATTAATCAAAGTTATTCTGCCTTAGCTTTTTGTTATAAGGACAATACTGAGAAACATTGGGGAAACCTCACTCACCAATTTTGACGGTATTATAACAATGTTAGTTTTCTGCCTTTAATGGTTGTACTATAATTAGATGTAGTGTAGTGAGAGAGGACGTCCTTGTGTGTAAGACATAAACGCTGATGTCCTTGAGAGTGATGTGCATCGTAGCGGGAACTATCTCTGAAGTGCTTGAGGAGAAAAAGAATTCCTCGTGTTTTTCTTGCAACTTATTTTTTCATAAGTTTGATACTATTTCAAAGTGAAGAGTTTAATAAAGAAAGAAAGTGGAACTCCAAACCTACTTTTTGGATAGATTTTGGATTCTGTTTACCATTTGTCAGCACAGAAGTTCTGAATCAAACACAAAATCACAAACAAAATGAAACCAGGCTGAGAGAGAAAGGGAGAGGGGGAGAAGAAGTGGGGGGCTCAGAGATCTACAGCTCATACATACCATAGGTCCTGCAAAAAGAAGTATAAAATATGTAAATTATGTGTACTAAAACGTTACTCTATCACGACATATAGTTTATTTCTATGAAAGTGTTATATATAATAAAACCACAAACACTACCTTTAATATACATTAGTGTTTACTAAAAAAATTACACAAGGAAAAGAGAAATTTGTTTACAATTTGTTTATAAATAATTAACTGAGAAACTGTCCACAACTTCCCTTTATATTTATTTATTTTGTGTTAATCCATGCTATGTTGCCTGCTGTTATTCTAATACTATTTGGCTAAAGCATGAGGCTCTTAAAGAGACTTCCTCAGTTCTATGGTACTTCCACATCCGGCTCTCATGTGCTGACCAAAAGGCGATGGGTAAGATGTCAGTATTTCTGTCATTCAGACTCGTAATTCATATTATCTGACACATAAAACAAAGAGAAAGATGAATAAGCAATGTGAACATGAAAACTTTTGTACTCTAAAAACACCATCACAAATTTAAATCATTTTATGATAGAATAATGCACTCAATTAAAAAAATCTGGATGCAATTTAGGTCTAAGAATAATTCTTAAAAAACAAAATTCCTTTTGGTAGTTGATTAGCATTTTCCTCTTATTGGAAAGAATTGCACTTAGGAATTACTAGGAGGGAGTGGTGAAGGGTGTTTTGATTGGTACTTTATTTCGTGACTATTATTTTGCATTTAAAAAGCAAGTAAGATTTAGAATTTATGATCAGAGATAAAATATTTATACAGATTGGAAAGGTCAGTACTCACAATATCAAATTCTTAAAAGTTTTCTAAAATGGATTTATTTTAACACATCCTTTCATTGCAAAAAAACCTTTCAGTGAAAAATCAGACTTGTCTGGGCAATTGGAAAACTTAATCTTAGGTGAGATAAGATTATCTGAATTCTATATTTATGTCACTTAACTAATATTTTTATTAAAGATTAAAATGCTTAATTTAGAAACTGCTGTGCAAGCCTGTGCTGAGGGTAGCAAGCATTGTTATATAAACTATATCATATTTTCAAAATCTGTAAACCCCTCAATTGAAAATGTCTGACCTGAAAATATTTCCAACAAAGAAACTCAGATTGATGTAAATTAAAATGTCAATAGCTTTAAAAGTCCGTATAAGAACTTACTGGAAATAAAGAATATCTGATTAAACTATGCTACTATTTTTTTTAAAAATACCTGAGAAAGAAATAATCTTATTCTCTATTAAGTTTAAATGAAACAAAATATATCCTGTAGATGAATTATTCGAAGAGTACTGATGGAAAGACTGGTAATTATCATGGGAATGCAATTTTTGTTTGTAGATTTATAGACACTCTCTTACTTTCAAGAACAAGGAATCATGACCAGTTTAAGTAACAGAAGTGAGCAGAAGAGCTGGGCCATATATGGTGCGTCTACTAACACTAACCTGATTTACAGGACGTGCTAATTTGTCCTCTGCCTGAAATTGTAAATCAAGTAGTTTCTATTTTATAGCCAGACTAGATAAAATGGTACGTCTGAAATCATGATAGTGATTACAAAGACCCAAAGCCTTTCAACTGGGTACTGAACAGTGATGTATAATGAGAGTAGTTCATAGAGATTTGAGAGTTGAAATTTTTTATTTGTGTTTCACTTTACTTTATTTCTACTTTTTCTTTCTTTTCTTTTCTTTTTTCTCTTTTTTTTTTTTTGGCAGTGTTTGGCGGGGAACTGGGTTTGAACCCGCCACCTCTGGCATATGGGGCTAGCGCCCTACTCCTTTGAGCCATAGGAACCGCCTTGTGCTTCACTTTAATTAGTGTTTTTCTTAGGGAAATTTCGACTGGGTACTTAAATAATAAAATATAATAAAATTAAATAATAAAATTGTTTTAGTTATTTAAAATTTGGCACATATAAAAATAAGGAAATGAAAAGCAACACAAATACTCCACATACCTTTGAGATACAAACAACAAATTCTTGTAATTTTCTCCACTTTTCTCTTTAGTCTAAAAGTGAAATGCTATCTACATTTAATGGTAGGAACCATAAAACACCATTAGATGGAAAACTACTTCAGAAAATGTAAATCACTGTAAAAATGCAACGATATATTCATCAATATTTATAACTTAACTATGTAAAAATTGGTAAATTATACATTGCCACAATTATTTTCTAGCTGTAGGTTCCTAACTTGCCATTGGCTTTGACATCTTTTATGAGAGCAATAATGGCATATAAATAAGCACGTATGTGCTTTTAGCTTCAATATTAACAAGCTATTTTTGAAGACATCCCAAATGTTTAGATGCATGAGCTGATGGAGTTGAACTAATGTTATTTTGTTTTGGCTTTATCTACACATATTTTACCATTTCTCTGCCAAGAACATCAAAATGAGGAGATCCATAAATAATCTATTGGGTATAACTTAAAGTATTTCAGAGATCTTGGAAAATGTCCCACTTCTTAAGTAAGAATTATGAATTTGATCATTGAGCTTGTTATGCTGAACATTTTGCCATCATGTAAAATAAGATTCGAGTCCAAGAAAGCATAGAATATTTATTGTAAGATTTTGCAGAAAGCATACATCATTAAAGGGACGAGTGCTTGCTATTCTATGGAGCTACTTGAGAATGGATCATTAAGTTCTTTGCAGTAACAGTGTGCCTCTGGATGGTTTACTTATCTGATACTTCCTCTTGGTAAAATGGAATTCATGAAAGATATTTCTTGGAATCACTGAGAGGTTTTATGACCCTGGACCCAGCTCAGTGTCTGACACATACAGACCAAAAATTACTGTTAGCTTTGTGTTTTGTTATGTTTGTTTTTTTTCCTGCCTGGCTCATCTTCAGAGTACATGAAATTCTCTAAAACAGCTTATGATGTCTGACCCATTGTCTTGGTTAATACCCTCCAGTACCTGACATTAACTCTAGGAAAATCTGTGGACCACAAAGTCACACATCCACTCACCATCAGGATAGGGAGAGACTATGTCATATCACCCATGTGATACTTGGATTCTTTGTAAGGAATCAGTGTTGTTGAACACAAGACATTAAAAAAATCCTTTAATATTTCCTAAATACCCACTAATCCAGGAATGGATTAACAAGCTGTGGTAAATGTATACCATGGAATATTATTAAGCATTAAAGTATATGGGGACTTCACATCTTTTGTATTAACCTGGATGGAGGTGGAATGCATTCTTCTTAGTAAAGCATCACAAGAATGGAGAAGCAAGAATCCAATGGACTCAATTCTGATATGAGGAAAATTGATGCTAATACATGGGAGGAGGATGAGGTAGTGGGGAGAGGGAAGGAGGAAGGGAGTTGGGGGGTCACGGTGTATGCCTCACCTCTTCGGGCGGGACACAATTATAAGAGGGATGTTACCTAACATATGCAATCAGTGTAGCCTAATTCTTTGTAACATCAATGAATCCCAACAATAAAAAATTATATATATTTGTACAGTAGAACTTAGATACAACAAACTCGTGACTGGGCCTCTCTGTTATTCAGAGCACTTTGTAGTGTCTATGAGGCAGTACACAGTCAGGATTAAGAATTTTGGATTTATCCAGGATTAGATTAATACGTATTTCCACACTTGTCAATAGAGATGCGTACTCTGTATGCTAGTTGTGTTCAGCAATTGCTATACTTTATTTATAGTTCATATAATTTATAGTACCAATAACAATAAGAATAATAAAATACATGGTAAATTATGTTACCATTTTATGACTACATACCCACCATTTACCCAGCGCTTTTTACCTGTTAGATGCTGTACTAAACTCTTTGCTTAAATTATTTCATTTAATTCATATAGCCCATGAATTAAATGAAATGACGATATAAATTTGATGATATAAATGATGGGCTATATGAATTAAATGAAATGATAATATAAATCTGTTTGGAAAAATTTTACAGATAAGAAAATTGACATTTAAAGTTGTGGCTATGGAATTTTTAAAGATGGTTGGATACTAGGCACATCTCATGTAAATAGAAGTTTCACGATAGTGCCTACCTCTTTAATAAATCTAAACTCTGGAGTCTCTCTTCTGTCATCATTACTGGAAAATCACTCTCACACTGGTATACTTTTAATTTTCTATGGCAGACTGACATGAGCCTTGTTTTATTATCAATTGGTTTGGTTTAGCTCTCCTAGTCACACTGATTACCTAGAATATAAGTAATGTCTAGAACTTTCCATCTTAATTAAATGGATTCCTTCCTAAAATCCATGAATTTCCATAGATCAACTTCTTCACACACTCTGGCTCCTGAAGCCCATCAGGTCACTTGCAAGAAGCAGGGACAAGGTAATTTTATCAACATCATGGGGTCTATCATGCCATGGGTGTTTGTCAAGCCTAACTTAGAGCAGGACTAACTCACAGAGATTTTATATTTTCCCAAACTAATATACATACTATTTTCTGCCTTCAGTAATTGCTTTTATGTATTTCCTTAGACAATCTGCATCTGTATTTGTGTCCCATTTGGAGGCAGTGGCACCACACATTTTACATATCTTACGGGTTACATATCTTATGGGTGTCGGCATTAATGGGAGAGGAAGAAGTAGACGAAAGTGTAAAACGACACTGCTCTAAAGAGAATATTAGCCAAAAAATGGACTGAAAGTAAATAAAACGCAAGTATAGTCATCTGGGTCAGAAGCAGTAATGGAAGGATGGACAGAAAGCGTTTAAAATGTTTGTGTACATCTGAATTAATTACAAACTTGTTTAGAACATACGCATCTTGATATCATAAATAATATTAAGAAGTTTATAATAAATTATATTTAAGAATATATTATTGTAGCATTTGGTCTCTGTAACCTAAATATCATTTTTGTTGTTTGCAAATGTATATTACTTACATGATAGCCCTCTCATCTCAGAGAATACCCGTGGATGACAGTTCTGGAGTGTAATGACTCTTCCCATTTACCAAGTACAGTTATTTCATGGCATTCTATCCAAAGTGATTCTTAAGTATAGTAATCTGTTATTTTATGATCAGGTCAATGTATTCTTATTTTGTGTATATTTTCATCCTGAAACTTTTCCACACAAGAGATGATTTTCTAAAAAAGCACTCAATTTCATTTAATTCTGCTCTAAGTTTGGTTATTTCTTTTCTTCTGCTGGGTTTGGGGTTGGAATGCTCTTCCTTTTCCAGTTGCTTGAGATATCCCAGTACAAAATTCCCAAACTACAGATGTTGGTGTGGATGCAGAGAAAAGAGAACACTTCTGCACTGCTGCTGGGAATGCAACTAATACCTTCCTTTTGGAAAGAAGTTTGGAGAACACTCAGGAATCTAAATGTAGACCTGCCATTTGATCCTGTAATTCCTCTACTAGGAGTATATCCAAAAGACCAAAAATCACTTTACAAAAAAGATATTTGCACCAGATTATTCATTGCAGCTCTATTCGTAATAGCTGAGTCATGGCTAAGTGCTTATCGACCCATGAATGAGTAATAAATTGTGGTATATGTATGCCATGGAATAATATGCAGCCTTATAAAAGATGGAGACTTTACCTCTTTTATGTTTACATGGAGGGACCTGGAACTATTCTCCTAAGTAAAGTATCTCAAGAATGGAGGAAAAAGTCTCCAATGTACTCAGTACCTCTACAAAAACAATTTATGTTTACTCACACTTTTTTATGAAAGATAGATCACAACTATAGCCTAGGCAGGGGTTCTCACACTTTTTAAACAGGGGACCAGTTCACTGTCCCTCAGACTATTCGAGGGCTGGACTGTGGGCCCAGGACAAGTCAACTACTAAGAAGGACAGGCAGCAGTGGCAAAAACACCCAGCAAGCTGGATAAATGACCTAGGTGGGCTGCATGTGGCCCGCGGGCCATAGTTTGAGGATGCCTGGCCTAGGGTGAAGGAGAGAAATGGAGGGGGAAGGGAGGGGAGGGGGGAGGTTTGATAGAGGGAGGGTAAACGGTGGGACCACACCTATGGAGCATATTGCAAGGGTACAAGTTAAACCTATCAAATACAGAACATAAATGTCTTAACACAATAATCAAGTAAATGAGGTGAAAGCTATATTAATTAGTTTGATGTAAGCACTCAAAATTGTATTAAAAAATCAACACATGGTACCCTACATGTGCATAAATGTATTCATGATCTATGTGTATATGGCTTAATAAAACAGTAAAAAATTTTAAAAAGCACTCAATTTTTATGCACAAAATTACCATGATTTGAGCAGATTTTATTGATTTTTTCCTGTCTACTTACTTTAATTATAATAAAAAAACCATTTCGTACTTCATATGCAACAGTATTTTTTTGAGGCATGCTTTCACTAAGTAGATGTAAACTCTAATCTACCTATAAGCTCATTATTATATGTAAGCTGCATTATCTGCCTTTAAAAATTACACTTTGGTAGTTGATATGAGTTTATGGATATTTCTCTCTCTATTTTTATTCATTCATTGCTATTGATTGAATGGTTTGTCCAAGGAATTTTGCCAGGAATTATGTAGAATTCAAATATGAATAAAGCATGGCCTCCTATTTTGAAAGATATTATCTGTTCAATTGTCTGAACTGTGATTCCCAAAATTCTTGAATGTTGACAACATTTTTACTCTAGTGCACTAGGATAACATGGATTACACTGTTCACTCTTAAGTGCAAAATAAACATACACTTTTTTAGTAAAACTAAGCTAAGCATTCTTTTGAATAATTATATTTTGATTTGTTTTGTTTTTACATTTTTATCCATAATTTTGCCTTTATCCTCTACTTTACTTCCTGCCTTATCAAATTAGGGAAAAAATGTTTACACTTTAATTATTAGTCTTAAACAAATAACATCAATTGTTCATAAAGCTGTCTGCATGATTACTTCACTCTTTTGCTAAATTTGTGTGAGATTGTGTGTTTGTGTATATGGACTTGTGCATATATGTGGAGAGAGAGAGAGACAGAGGAGATCCATAGTAAAATATTTGCCAGAATATTGTTAGAAAGTTTCTTTGTATTTCATGACTAGTTGGTTTGGAGGTCACATATCAATACCTGGTTGCCACTCTGAACAATCTGTTCTTCAAATATTTTATTTAAAGTATATTATATATCTGAACCTCTAGCAAATTAAAAAAGATGTGAAATAACTTATAATGTTTTAAATAACTGACTTCTAACCAACACTAACATGAAATTTCATAAACTAACATCTGTGTTATTAACAATTATGATTCTAATAGAAAATAAAATGTAGTATCTTAGTTAAGGAAGTGATTTTAGAAATTCATTTTGCTTTGGATTAATTCTAGTTTAAAAAGAAGTCAAGAACAAAGCCCAGTTATTATTTTTGGAGTTGCCACAATTGCCAGGGGATCATCCTCATAACATCTTTTCCCAGGAAAGCTAAAAAGCTTCTTCACTGCTAAGGGAACCACAATCAAAGCAAACAGACAGCCTTTGAAACGGGAGTGGAATTTTTCAGGTTATAGAGAACACAAATTAAACATGAAAAAAGCAAACAACCCCAGTTCTATGTGGACAAAAGATTTGAACAGAAATTTCTCAACGAAATGCATCATTAACCATCAGCGAAATGCAATGGGTTGTTTGCTTATCTTAAAATTAGAATTAATTCAAAGCAAAAATGAGAGATCATCATTCATTTTATGGCCATGTTCTTTTAGCTTCTTATAATATTTGTTAAGTTTTAATTGATGAGGTGTGAGATGATACATTACATTGGATAGGTGAATATCAAAAACAATGTAATTGTATCAAAAGTGATAAGAAGAAACATCAAAAGTAATATTCGTGCTGATATTAAAAAGGAAAAAAAAATAAACCTGAGCACAGCAAAGGAGGGAAAATCTTTAAATAAATAAATAAAGTTTTCAGTAGTTTAATATGATAAGTTATGAATTATAAAAATCTAACGATATTATACATCAAAGAATAGATATGCAGTATTTTTCCTCAGATGTGAAATGTGAATTGCTTCGAGATCTGAGCCAGGATTCTTTCATTTCTTACTTTATCCTAACCTGTTTCCCTCCTTTGCTGACAATTTGAAATGGAAATTTTAGCTGCAATTTTACTGCAACCTTTCCAAATATCATGTACTAGATGTTAAAACTACATTTAAAAAATGCTCAATAATAGTTCAATATGTT
>CAUYQV010057693.1:0-23388 GCA_963574575.1 Galagoides demidoff
TCAAGCGAGTCTCCTGCCTCCGCCTCCCAAGTAGCTGGGACCACAGGTGCCCGCCACAACGCCTGGCCATTTTTTGGTTGCAGCCATCATTGTTGTTTGGCGGGCCCGGGCTGGGGATTTGAACCCGCCACCTTAGGTGTAGGTGGCTGGCGCCTTAGCCGATTGAGCCACAGGCGCTGAGCCTATACTTCAAATCTTTAACCTCTTTTCAAAAAAAAAAACCCCAAAACAAAAACTGGCTGCTCTTGGATAAAGGAGCTTTCTTATGAGAGTTATAGAATTACCCCCACACACACACCCAGTATTTGCAGCACTGCAGACTCTGCCTCACATGGTGGGCTTGCAGAGGCCCAGGGAGAGGACCAGTGACATAAGAGGGGATGCCCCACCCGGCTGCAGAGCAGCTACTCTCCCAGATGTCATTCTCTGAAGTCCTGAGCGCTTGTAGTAGTTAGTACCTTCGGAAGATGTCACCGCCAACCTTGGCAATGCTTTTCCCTTTCAGCATCCGGGCTGATGGGCCTCACCGTGCACCGAGAGCCAACTGCAGGGAGCCAAGAGGGCAGGCCAACACAGCTGCAGATGAACCGGCCACTTCTCTCAGAGGGGGAAGCCCAGGAACTGGCCCAGGTAAGGTGTCCTCAGAGCCCTGGTAGCTGATCTGGCATCCCCTGCCCTCCACAGGCTACTCTCTTTCCCTCCTGACCAAAATATGGTTGGAACTAGCTACACCTAGAAGGTGTTGTGTCACCCATGTGCTAGAGCTGCAGGGTGGAGCATGGACAGTGCCCATTCTGAGTCCACATGCTTTGTGGCACACAGACACATGTTCACACACATAGCTGCCCTGGTGATCACCTTCACCCATTTACCTGTGCTCCTGTATGTATCTTAGGTGTACTTTGTGTGTACTGGGCCTGTGCATACATGTGTGTACATGTTGTGTGTGTAGTGTGTATGTGTGCTCAGCATGGGCATGCACACGTGTGTGTTGTGTGTGGTATGCACATGCACTGTATATGTACATGTGTGTACATTCCACATGTATGCCTGCTGTGTGTGTGTGCGTTCTGCATGGCACTGTATACTGTCAAGGTAAGCCATCTCCTCAGTCTCAGAGGCTTACCACTTTATGCCTAGGAAGTTGAAATTTAATTGATGTAAAAATTCGGTTTGTTTGTTTGTTTGTTGAGACTGAGTCTCAGTCTGTCACCCTAGGTGGAGTGCCATAGTATCATCATAGTGCATAGCAACCTCAAGCTACTAGGTTCAAGTGATCCTCTTGCTTCTCAAGTAGCTGGGACCACAGGCGTGCACCATCATGCCTGACTAGTTTTTTTCTGTTTTTAGTAGAGTTGGGGTCTCACTCTTGCTCTTGAACTCCTGAGCTCAAGCAATCTACTTCCCTTGGCCTCACAGAGTGCAAGGATTATAAGTGAGCCACCATACCTGGCCCAGTGTAAAAACTTTTTCTTTCTGTATTATTGCTGGATAACATACTGCTTCCTTTTCAGATAATTTTTGAGGCTATACTAGTCATCATATTGTTTGATTTGTAGCTAGTTCAGTATGTACTTTATAAGAACCATGAAAAAATAATCGTAATGCCTTTTTTTTTTTTTTTTGTAGTTTTTGGCCAGGGCTGGGTTTGAACTCACCACCTCTGGCATATGGGTCCAGCGCCCTACTCCTTTGAGCCACAGGCACTGCCCCATAATGCCTTCTTACATTTAGAAATAAATAAAATAAAAATCAATTCCTTAATATTATCAGATATCAAGTCAGTGCTGGAGCCAGCCTAGTTATCTCACTGCAGCATATGCTGTTTGTTGGACTATGTCACCCTTGGTCAAGTGCCGTGGCATTACAGCTCACAGCAACCTCCAACTCTTGGGCTTAAGTGATTCTCTTGCCTCAGCCTCCCAAGTAGCTGGGACTACAGGCACCCTCCACAGCGCCCAGCTATTTTTTTGTTGTAGTTGTCATTGTTTAGCAGGCCCAGGCTGGGTTCAAACCCACCTCCTCGGTATATGTGACTGGTGCCCTACCCGTGGAGCTACGGGCGCCAAGCCTGTCTTGTCTTTTTCACTGGCACTTTGTTGAAAGAGCAAAGTTGTTTGCTCTGCTGAGACTATGTGCTTTATATCTTATGGTCTGTGTTCACAGTGGGGTGCCAGCCATCTATCTCTGAACCCTGTCAAGTCAGCAGGTAGGCCTAAGTGGCAGACACCTTTATATGGAGGAGAGGGCATGCTCAGGAAGCTATGTTAGGCTCAGCCCTGTTTTTGGAGAGAGTGTCTTGTGGGCAGCTCTATCCACTTTCATTAGGAGGTTAGTAAACATGGCATATCTCTTAACCTGCTTTTAAAAACTAATTCTTTGTGTCTGCGTAACCATGAACTCCTTTGAGCTCAGCTCGTTCCTTTTTTGGGAAAAGAGTGTTCATCTTTGCTATGGGATATTTTAAATAGGCATCACTTGTCACTTTTTCCTCCTGGTCTCACTTAGTCATTTTAAGCAGTGACACACAAAAGTGCTGCTTTTTAGCTGTCACTAGCACATTCTGCAGGTTGCTAGTCACTTTTTCTCATAGGCTCATTGACTCCTGAACTCATTCTGCATAGGTCTTGTTTGCTTGGGGTTTTTGAGAAGCCCTAATGCTATGAAGGCAAACCTGCTTACCTGGGTTTTCCCTGGCCATCTTGAGAGCCTCTGAGAGGGTGTGGGCCTGAGGCTAGTTGAATCTGAGCATGCCCTCTCCTCCACATAAAGGTGTCTGCCACTGAGATGCTGTCCCTGTTTCTTGCTGTTGTGTTTAGATTGACATGGGAATACCAGTTTTGAATGAAAAATGGGGCTTTTTCATGTTAGTTCAGATGGTAGCCATGTAATTTGAAAGGGCCCTCCAGTTTTCAGACATCCAGTCTCTGACACAATGTGCAGCAAGCCCTTTACCTCAAGGCCAGGGAGGGGTGGAGAGATGTCAGCATGAATAGACAAAGAGTAGAACAGGGCTCCCCAACAACCATTTGGATTACTGTCTTTTCTTGTGACAGCACAGGTGTTGTCCTGAGGCATCCTATGAGCTTGGTGGGATTCAACACTGGGAGCAGTCAGGACCCTGACATCAAAATACAGCAGTGGGATGGGAAGGATCCATTGGGATACAGGGAGTGAGAGCAGTGCACTGGTTAGATGTGGGCCTCCTTCACAGCAACGACCTACTTTCACACGAGATTGTCTTTTTGAAGCAAAACACATGTTTCCTATTTAGAGAAGAATTCTTAGCCGTACAGTTGAAACCCAAACGTAATTCAGAATGAGTTAAATTTCTGGGGAAAACAAAAATGCAAGAAACCCTCCTCCATCCAGCTGTGGTTTTGTTGCAAATGCTATTAAAGCCATCACGCTGAAACGTGTCCTGGTGGTGTGGATTGCAGTTGGAGCTGCCAAGGCAGAGGATGGCTGGAGCCTGTGCGGGGCCAGGCAGGGGCTGGGTAGGGGCTGGCGTGGCAAGGCCTGGGGTCTGCAGTCCACCCCGGCTCCTGCGTCACTGTGGCTGTGGTGGGCGGGTGGCTGGGAAGACTGCGGGAGGTGGGTTTGGCAGAACCCCTCTGTTCACTTCTTCTGTCTACTCCCTCCTCAGAACAGCCAGGCCATGGACTTGGAGCCTAGGACACAATGGAACAAAAGATGACATTTGGCTGTTCCCTCAGGCATTCCAGGCTCAAGGGAAACTTCTTCCTAATTCCCACTTCTCTGTCTTGCTCCACTTTGGTGTTTCTCCATCCTGTCTCCCTGTGTCTCCAGGGAGAAACCAGGTGAATACTATAGTCCAGCTGTTGTAGGGATGGTGTCTGCTCTAGGGCCTGGCTACCATTTCTAGACGGAAAGGCACATGTGGCTTGTCCCAGCAGGTGCCAGTCACAAGGACTTTCTGATCCTGTCAGAGAAGCCAGTCTACTGCTGTCTGTGAAATCTCCATTAACTTCAGACACAAAACACTGAACACAAAACACAAACATTAAAAGGAGAACTGGGTGATTCATTCACTTCAAAGTTAGTGAGTTCAGTGGGAAGCAGACTGGTGGATCAGTGTTGGGGGAGGCATCTGATCAGACCCACCATGGCCAGTAGGGCTCACATCAGGACTTGGCAGGGACTCGGCAGTTGGGCGCTGTCTGAGGCTCTCAAGGACCCAGGTATTCTGTCTTCACATCTGTGTCTATGGTAAAATCCCCATTGTGTGCTCAGCAGCACCATGTCCCACGTGGATCTGCTCTGGCAGTTAGCTGGAATGTCCCTGAAGTCATTCTGGAGTGCCCTGGTTGCTGTGAAACTATCTTAAGAAGTTAAGGTCTTTTCCTTCTTTTTATGTTCTTTCTTTTATAGTCTGCAGTAGTCCTCTTCCCTGGTCCATTTCCCTCCCTCCTCACAGTTCATCTAGGTCCTTTTCTAGTCAGATAAGATAATCATGTTCAGCCAGGTACAGTGACACACTCCTATCATTCTAGCACTTTGGGAGGTTGAGGCAGTAGGATCACTTGAGCCCAGAGTTCAAGGTTAGTGAGCTATGATGACACCACTGCACTCTAGCCCAGGTGACAGAGACCCTGTCTCTAAAATAATAAATAAAAATTAAATGATAATCATATGCTAGAAGTGTTTCTGAACCTGAAACAAATGCCTTGGCTTCCCTGAGCCCACTGTCCATGTGAGGGGTGACAGTTCCCTGCATCTTGGGTACCTGCAGGTCCCAAGTCACAGAAGGAGCTGCCTGCTCCGGGACAGTGTTCTCAGTCCTGCGTGCACCCAACATGCACACTGCTCATCCGTAAGTTGAAGAGTGGGTGGTAGCAGAAGAAATGGCTAGGCAGAATTCATGGGGCAGAGGGCACAATGGGGCAGGTTCTGCAGGGGGAAGCTGAACCAGTGCAACCAGCAACTGCTAGCCAGGCAGAAAAGTTTGGGTCTTATCCTATAAGTGGTTTGGAATCATTGGAGATCATGGGCAAGAAGAACTGGGATAATTCCAGGATTATTTTTCTTTTTCACTAAGGTTCTCTTACTGTCCTGAGCTTTCCTCTGGAGCTTTTCCAGGTTGTTGAGTTCAGTCAGTATTATGGGCCACAGTTGGGGGTTGGCTTTGGGGGTTACTGAGGTTTTGTGATGCTACTTTTATTAATGGCTTTGATATGATAGTAGCATTGAGCTGACCCACACATCCTATCCCAAGGTCTCTTACTTTAGTTTTGTATTGTCATTTATCAGTGCTCTCAACACTGAATCCTGCATCTTTTCTGTTTATTTATTATTTAATTTTTTGAGACAAAATCTTGATTGTTGCCCTTGGTAGAGTGCCATGGCATTATCATAGTTCACAGCAACCTCAAACTCTCAGACTCAAGCAATCCTCTTGCCTCAGCCTCCAGAGTAGAGTGGATTGCTTGAGCTCAGGAGTTCGAGACCAGCCTGAGCAAGAGCAAGACCCTATCTCTACTAAAAATAGAAAAACTTGTGTCTTTTCTAAATGCTAAACTACAGAAAAGAGGACAAGGTACCTATGCAGCTTCTGCTACCCACATGCACAGGAGGCTGCATCCTGTGAGGGGCTGTGGGGCCTGGACTTAGCATGTATCTCCAGGGTGTCCTTAATTCAGACAATGACTATCGTAGCCCAGATGATGCATCCCAGGGAAACGGCACACCTTAGTTGTGAATAGTCATTCATTTTTCCCTTCTGCTTTATTGATCAGCTCAGCCACTGGTAGCCTAGAGTACTCCTTTTATAGACACAGGATGCCTGCATATGTCCCATCCTGCTCTCTGCTGTCGTGGGTGAGCTGCACTCACATGTGTGGCCCCTTGGAACTTTCATGTACTACACATGTTAGCTGTGGAGCCAACCTTGGGCTGTGGGACTTGTGGGGCCATGGTTTTCAGGGTGGCAGGGGCAGGGAGTTGAAGCCAAGTGTGTAGCCCCGGGTGTCCTGAATGCCCACATGTGTCAACAAGGACCACCCAGGAAGCTGTGGGCATGGGGGCCTGCACTGGATGCAGGATTCCAGGCTGCTGGGGTCCAAGCAGTCCCTGCCCAGAGTAGCTCCTGGCCACAAGAAGAGACTAAATGCCCCAAGGAGGCTTTATGTTTGGAGGATTTGTCATCCCTATCTCCTAGTCATCACTCAAATGAGGGTCAAGTCTTTAGGTCAAGTGTTCAGTTATTTCCTTATTGAATACCTGGCTGTAAGGAGGTAACTTATAGCAGTGTGGAATTCTTCTTTATTAACTTTTAAAAAATATACATAGCACAGATTCTGACATTTTAACCGTTTTTAAGTGTACGTTTCAGTGACGTTAACTACATTCAGGATGTTGTGCAACCATCACCGCTGTTCCCAGAACTTATTCATCATCCCAAGCAGAGACCTTGTTCTCGCTAAGCAATAGCCCCATGTGTCTGCCCCCACCCCCCAGTCCTGGCACCCACCCTTTGCTCTGTCCCTGTGAATCTGATGACTAGGTCCTTCCCATGTGAGTGGAATCACATGGGATTTGTTCTTTTTTATCTGGCTTATTGCGCTGAGCATGATGTCCTTGAGACTGATCCATGCCATAGCATGAGTTAGTTAGTATTTCCCTCCCTTTTATAACTGGATAATGTTCTATCGTATAGATGGATCATGTTGTGTTTATCTACTCTTCTACTTTTTGAACCTGGTGAATAAGCTCTACAAATATTCATGTCAAAATGTCTGAGTCCCCACCTTCATTTCACTGAGTATACAGCAGTCCCTGCTTATCTGTGGAGGACACACTCCAAGACCCTAGTGGGTACCTGAAACTGCAGATAGCACCAAATCCTATATATACTGTTTTTTTTTTCTGTAATACTTATGATAAAGCATAATTTATAATTAGGCACAGTAAGAGATTAACAATAAGAATAATAAAATAGAACAATTACAATAATATACCAACATCACTACCCTTGTACTTTGGAGCTATTAATAAGTAAAATAAAGATTACTTGAACACAGGACTGTGATTTCATGATAGTCCATCTGCTAAGTGACTGAGATGGACACTCACGTGGGTGTCCCTGTCAGACACAGCAGGATGGGAGAAATTTCAGAACAGTGAGAGTGTAATTTAATACTTACAAATTGTTTCTCAAATTTTTCATTTAAATATTTTTGGTTTCATTTAATATTTAAAGTACAGAAAGTGAAACCATGGTTAAGGGGGGATGATTGTACCCCTAGGAGTGAAACTGCTGGATTGAGTGGTGATACTAGGCTTAGCTTTTTGAGGAACCACCAACTGCTCCCCATAGCTGCACCATTTTATATTTCCACCAACAGCATTCTTTCTTGCCAACATTTATTTCCTTTTCTAACATTATTCCAGTCATCCCAGCCTGTGAGGTGATATCTTACTGTGGACTTGATTTATATTTTCCCGATGGCCAGTGGTGCCTCTTATCATGTACTTATTAGCCATTTGGATCTCTTTGGAGAAATGTCTGTTCACATCCTTTGCTCATTTATTAATCAGGTCATTTGCCTTTTTCTTCAGTGGAAGAAGTCCCTATATATTTTAGATGTCAGGTCCCAATCTCATATGGTCCTTACATAACTTCATTTTATAAGTTTTCCTCTTGTTATTCAGTAGAAGGAGTCCTTACATATTCTAGATGGCAGGCTCTGATGAAATATAATTTGCAGACCTCTTCTTCATTTCATAGTTTGTTCTTTGACTCTTAATAATATCCTTTGATGCTGTCCTGACACCTACACTGCTGATTTATTGCAGTTCAGTTCTGGCTCTAACCATCCAGAGTCAGCACAGACTCCACAAGGTAAAGGCCATGGCCTCAGCAAGGCTGCCCCTCATGAGGTGCCATCTGCAGTCAGTCCCCAGGTCATTCACACTTCTGACCCTCCAGCTACAAAATGGGATTTTCTAGGATCCCTCTTAGCCTTTATTATTCACTGGAACAATTCACATACCCCAGGAAAGCACTGATTTTACAGGAACAATGAAGTGACACTGAGAGTAGGTCTAGGAGGGCCCTCACATGACGCTCCCATGCCCTCCCTATGGAATTGACACATCACCCTCTGGGAAGCTCCATGGAGGGTCAATATCCAGAGGTTTCATTGGGTTTTCATATAGCAGTGGTGTGGTCTCCAGCCCCCACTGCCTCCCAGCTGACATCTGCTAGGAGGTGCTGGTGTTCTCAGTATGGCTTATTGCTTGGCTGTCCCATCCTGGAGTTAGCTGGGTGCCCACCGTGTGTCCCTGCATTACTGTAAATGTAGGCATAGTCCCAGGGGCTTATGAACAGCAGAGACAGCAGACATTCTCCTGTTACTTGGGAAATTCCCAAGACTTAGATTTTCCCTCCAGGAACCAGTGACAAGTGAGCTAGATTCTTTTTTTTTTTTTTTTTTTTGAGATAGAGCCTCAAGCTCTCTCCCTGGGTAGAGTACTCTAGCATCACAGCTCACAGCAACCTCCAACTCCTGGGCTCAAGCGAGTCTCCTGCCTCAGCCTCCCAAGTAGCTGGGACCACAGGCGCCCACCACAATGCCTGGCTATTTTTTGGTTGCAACCATCATTGTTGTTTGGTGGGCCCAGGCTGAATTCGAACCCACCACCTTAGGTGTATGTGGCTGGCACCTTAGCCACTTGAGCCACAGGCGCTGAGCCCAGATTCTTTATAATGTGACAGAAATTCAGTTCTGATGAAATCCAGTTTATATTTTTTTCTTCTATTGTTTGTGTTTTTGGTTTCAGATGTAAGAGTCCATTACCAGGTTCATCCAAGGTCATGAAGACTTAGTTTTCTTCTAAGGGTTCTATAGTTTTGTATTTTTGTTGTGTGTGTGTGTGTGTGTGTGTGTGTGTGTGTGTTTGAGACAGAGTCTCACTTTCTTGCCCCCAGTAGAGTGCTTGGCATCATAGCTCATAGCAACCTCAAACTCTCTGCCTCAAGCGATCCTCTTGCCTCAGCCTTCCGAATATCTGGGGCTAAAGGTACCTACGACAATGCCTGGCTTTTTATTTATGTATTTATTTATTTATTTTGAGACAGAGCCTCACTGTGTTTCCCTAGGTAGAGTACTATGATGTCACAGCTCACAGCAACCTCAAACTCTTGGGCTTAAGTGATTCTCTTGTCTCAGCCTCCCAGTAGTTGGGACCACAATGCCCAGCTATTATTTTTGGTGCAGTTGTCATTGTTGTTTGGTAGGCCCAGGCTGGATTTGAACCCTCCAGTTCTGGTGTATGTGGCTGGCACCCTAGCTGCTGAGCTACAGGTGCCAAGCCCCAACTGTTTTTAGAGATAGGGTCTCGCTCTTGCTCAGGCTGGTCTCAAACTCCTTAGCTCAAGCAATTCACTCACCTCCAACCTCCCAGAACTGCTATCTCCCTGGGTAGAGTGCCATGGCATCACAGCTCATAGCAACCTCCAACTCCTGGGCTCAAGCGAGTCTCCTGTCTCGGCCTCCCAAGTAGCTGGGACTACAGGCACCCGCCACGGTGCCCGCCACAACGCCCGGCCATTTTTTGGTTGCAGCCATCATTGTTGTTTGGCGGATCCGGGCTGGGGATTCAGGGATTCGAACCCGCCACCTTAGGTGTACGTGGCTGGCGCCTTAGCCGATTGAGCCACAGACGCCGAGCCTGGATATCTAGTTTTCCCAACACAGTTTGGTAAACAGAGTCTTCTTTCCTCATTGTATGGTCTTTGATACCCTTGTGGAAAATCCATTAGCTGTAGACGTTTAGATTTATTTCTATTTATCCCTTAATTCTATTCCCTGGTTTAGTGTCACTATTCTAATTACATAGCTTCATAGTAAGTTTTAAAGTTAGAAAGTGTGAGTCCTTCAACTTCATTCTTTTTCAAAATTCTTGTGGCTATTCCAGGCCCTTTATAGTTCCATATGAGACTCAGCTTTTCCATTTCTTTAAAAAAAAACAAAACAAAACAAAAAACAAGTTCTGTCTGAATTTGATAAGGATTGCATTGAATAAATTGCTTTGGGAAGTATCACAATTTTGACAATCTTAGAACTCCCAATCTAGGAACACAGGGTGTCTTTTCATTTTTTTCCGTTCTTTCTTAACTTCTTTCAACACAGTTTTGTAATTTTCAGTATACAAGTCTTTCGCTTCCTTAGATAAATGTATAGTTAGATATCTTAATTGTTTTGGATGATGTTGTAAGTGGAATTATTTTCTTAACCTCTTCTGATTCTTTATTACTGCTGTGTGAAACCTAGCTGATTTTTGTTGTATTGATCTTATAGCCTGCAACTTCACTAGTTTTGTTTTATAGTTCTGACAGTTTTCTGTGGAGTCTTTCTGTGATTTTCTTCATTACAATGATGGTGTCTGCAAACAGAGATAGTTTTGCCTCTTCCTTTCTGACTTGGGTCCTCTTTCTTGCCTCCTTTGCCAGGCCTTGCTGTGGTACGGTGGTCCTTTTCTTTTTAATCATCTCCAAGGAGTGTTTTAGTCTTCAGGGTCATGCTATTAGCTGTGCATTTTTCACAAATGCCCTTAGTCATGTTGAAGAAGTTCTTTCTATTCCTAGTTTTCTGAGAGTTCTTTTTTTGTTGTTGTTGTTGTTAAATAATGAAAGGATGTAGGGTTTGACAATGTCTTTTCTGAGTCAGTTGCGATGATTGTGTGGTTTTTGTCTTCAGTCTGTCCAGGTAGTGGATCACATGGATTTTCTTTTGCTGAAGGCCTGTACTCCAGAATCAGTATCATGTTGGTTCAGTTTGCTGGGGCAGTCACATGCTGCACAATGACATTTATATCAACAGCACCCCATGTATACCACACTGGTCCTGTAAGATTATAGCAGAGCTGAAAAAATCCTATCCTTTGAATGCCCTGACCCTGTGTGACCTCGGCTAATATGTGTTTATGTCTTAGATTTTAATAAAAAAGTTTTTGAAAAGTAAAAAAATTAAAAATTTTAAAAATAGGAAAAAACTTACAGAATAAGGATAAAAGAAAGGAAATATTTTTGTACAGCTGCATAGTGTGTATCTTAAGCTAAGTGTTATCACAGAGTTAAAAAGTTATTAAAACTTTTTAAAAATTATAAGGTAAAAAGTTACAGTGAGCTAAGGTTAATTAATTACTGAAGAAAAGCTTTTTTTAAAAAAAATAGATTAAGTATAGGCAAACTGTCCAAGGTTTATGAAGTTTATAGTAGTGCATGGTAACATCTAGGGCTTCACATTCACTCACCAAGAACAACATCCATTCCTGCAAGCTCTCTCCATGCTAAGTGAGCATGGAGTTACCGTCTTTTTTGTTGTTGTTGTTGTTGCAATTGTTATTGCTGTTTTTTTGCTGGGGCCAGGTTTGAACCTGCCACCCTCAGTATATGGGGCCAGCGTCCTACCCATTGAACCACAGGCACCGCCCAGGAATTACCACCTTTTATACTGTATTTTTATTGAACCTTTTCTTATGTTTAGATCTGTCTAGATACACAAATACTTAATACTTACCATTGTGTCACAGTTACTTGCAATGTCCAGCATGTTACTTGCTATAGCCCAAAAGCAGAAGGCTGTACCACAGAGCCCAGGTGAGTGGTGGCTGTACCACCCAGGTATGTCAGGACACTGTGCTTGCTATTCACAAGGTGATGAGACTACCTGAGGACAAATGTCTCAGTAGGTTGTCCCAGTGAGTGGTTAGGCACCACAGAATTCACCAATTTCCTTTCCCTTTAATTTGTCAGTGTTCTAATTTTTCATACTTCTGGTTTCCTTCTCTGGTGGTCAGAGAATATACCTCCTGTTATTTCAGTCTTTTTAGCTCTGGCCCATAGCGTGGTATACGGTCTGTCCTGGGGTGTCCATGTGCATGGGGAGGGTGGGGAGCTGCTTTCTGGGGTGAGCATCCTGCATAGTCTGGTCTAATGGGTCTGCAGTGCTGTTCAGTCCTCTTTCTCCTTGTTGGTCTTCTGTTTTCATAGTCCGTCTTTTATTGACATCTATTTAACAGATTTTAAAAATAGCAGGTGTCATCTGGGCTTTGGGTCAGTCTAGGAAGTAGGTTTTGTGTGGTCTTTGATGCAGCCTCATCCGTATGTGCTGAATGGATAAGAACAGTGGCAATAGGCAGGAAGCTGGGCCTGTTGCTGTCCTAGTAGCACAGGTGTGGATGGCAGGTCAACTATTGTGCTTCTGGGCCACTTGACGCGACCAGTACTAGACGCTTTTCCCATCCCCTTTCCACAGAGCACTGTCCTAATTCAAGACTGGCACCCACCAGGAAAAATGTCAGGCACACTATGAGCTATGGCCCTTTCAATTGGAAGAGCCATGTTTTAAGATTTTATTTCTATTTTTTTATTATTTGATTTTAATTTTAAGAGACAGGATCTTACTCTGTTGTCTAGGCTAGAGTGCATTGGTGCAATCATAGCTCACTGCAACCTCAAACTCCTAGGCTCAAGCGATCCTCCTGCCTCAACCGCCCAAAGTACTAGGATTATAGGCATGAGCCACTGTACCTGGCCAAGAGCCACGTTTTAATGCATTTTCAGTTTGTTTCCTGTTTTTGAGATACTGCTGAGGGCCTCATGTCTATATGTGAGATGTACTTTGAGTGGCACTCGCTTCAAATTAATCAAATATTTCATTTGGTAAGAGCTTGTTGCTCTCCTACACATTTGGTTCTCTTAATGGGAAACTCTCTTAAGGTCTTGTAGTGGGAAGTGTGCATTGGATCCAATTGGGCAGTCCAGGCCAGTTCCTAGGACCTCCTTTGTCCCCCACTGTTCTGTGTCCAGGCCTTGACCAAGTTTGGCTGCTTGTGACCTGTGGGTCCAGCAGAGGCAGGGTGAGGCTAAGGGACATGTGAAAGTGTGAGCTGGGCAGTTCTTCCATCTCAAAGGCCCCTAAGAACAGTGAGGCCTGGGGGGTCCTGAGGAGTGGAACCCAGACCACCTTGGCCCCCAGGAATGCAGGAGGGGACTATGCAGGCCCAGGGTGGTCTGTGAGTGCCGAGTGTGACAGATTGCAGCCGAGAATGTTCTTTATGGCCTCCAGGGCTTTGGCCACGGGGCGAAAGCCAACTTTTCCCCTCTTAACTACCTCTGCAGCACGTTAATGGCCCCAACTGGTAGAACTATTTCGAGTTGCAGACAGCTTGATTTATCCCAGCTCTGTTCTTAAATGGTTGCTAATTTCTCACTGCAAGAAAATTCACAGTTCCTTGGTGAGTCAGCTTAATAACAAGCTGGGGGCAGACACTCCAGCTAACAGCGGACCTGCACTTGGGGTAGCATGCTCTGCTAAATTCTGGCCTACGTGGCCAGGCACAGCAGCACAGGCTGTGTTCTTAGGCTGTGTGTGGAGACAACTAACAGCTCACAGACACTTTGGAAGTGTCAAGACCCTGTTTTCCATGGAGTGGGTTCCTCCTGGGCTACAGTTGGGCTGTGGACACATAGCCAGGGACACTTTAGGCTCCTATCCTCCTCCTGCACCCCAATAGTATATGTGTGTAAAACCCATATGTTGAGGAAGTAGACCCACTCTACTCCATCCAGCTATCTGTCTGTAGTTTAGTTTTTGTCTTTATAAGCAAAGTGGAAATGCTGAAAAGCAGGGACTCTCCCCACATTTGCTCTGTGTATGCCTGGTGTAACATCCCTATCAGACCAGACAACACTGGCAGCACTAGATCTGAGTCCACCAGAGCTTCATGGAGGTGATTCCTGTGTCATCCTAGGGCCCACAGGCATCCACTTCCCTCCTCAGCCTCCGTCCATTCACATCGTTTCCACTTCCTGCTTGGGTCACTTAAGGCTGCTCCCTTCCTGGCTCCCAACACCACATGTGCACCTGACACACTGCTCACAGACCACAGAGCTCACTGCTCAGTGCCCATTGGGCATATGTGGCCAGGTGGAACCCAAGACCTCTCCCTGCTCCTATAATTTCTCTCAAAATGCTTCTACTAGGCTGCATTCCTATGCAGATTTTTGCATGTCTGTGCTTATGTGGACTGTGTCCTTCAAGGTTTATGAAAGTTTCTCACCAAATGCAAAGGGCCTTTAACCAGGCAATTTCTATGAAGGTAGAGCTGGCTGGAGGGGAGATGGTTGCTGGGCTTATTTATTGGTGGCTCAGAGTATGAGATAAGTCCACCATGGGCTCCCAGAGGCCATGCAATATTCTGGGCCTGGCAGCATCACACATTGATGACTAGACGGCTTGTCATCCTGGGCCACAGGAGGAACAACCATTCTAAGGCTTGGCCAGACTTCATGTGCTCCATTCTTTCCATCCCCTGTTATATGGAATGCACACGATGCCATTTAATTACTTCAGCTCCTTTCGGAAAGGAAAAAGAATCTGGACCAGTATTCCACAGGCACCAGTAGTTTGAAGGTTAACGTAGGAATTTTCTTTGCAGACCTTGCAGCCGTAAAGATCTCTTTTGTAGTTTCATAGTATTAATTTCTAGTGCAATTTTGGCAGGCAGGCTGAGGGTCTCAACGGGCTATTTGGAACACGTTCTCTTTTTTAAGGTCCTCTGCTTGGTGAGACTTTCTCTAAATCAAAACATTGAATGGGAACCAGCCTTTATTCTGACCGTGTACAACGTAAAGTGCCCCAACTTTTATTGGCAGATCAGTTGGTCATGGTCACAATTATATGTGTATCTGATTGGGCAAAGGCCCAGAATACAGATATTTTTGCTTTTGCCATTATTTGATTGTGGAGTGGAAAAAGGTAGTTCATTCAGCCTCTTTTTAAGAAATTAACATCATTTTTTAATTACAGATATTAATAATTATACATGTAGGGTACCTAGTGATGTTTTGATAGATAATAATGTGTAGTGATCAGATCAGGGCATTTAGCACATCCATTGTCTCACACAGTTATCATCCACCCTTTTGAGGGGGTGGTGATGCAAGTATAGGGCATTTGGGGTGGACAGGCATTGTGTGGTGCTATGGTTGTATCTCTACATAGCTCCTACTGCCTAGACTGGTGGCCACTCCAAGTGTGATGCGCTCTTAAGTGTGACATTCACATCAGGACTTGATGTTAAAGAATATAATATAGCATCAATAATTATTTATCTTGATTGCATATTAAAATGATGGCATTTTGGACATTGGGTTAAGAAAAATATTTTGTTAAATTAATTTTACCTGTCATTTTTTTAATGTGTCAACATGTGGGTGTGAAAAAACAGGAAGTGGCCTATTGAGCCTACCTTTTTGTGGCCATCTTGCTGTGGATGCTCATGTCTGGGAGCCAGTGTGGGGCCTAGGCCTGGCCTCCCGCAGATGTGTCAAGGGCCTTTCTACTGCCTTGAAAGGGACATGTGATTTTTTGCTGGGTGGTAGGATATGGCCTGAGTCATCATGTTAGGGGCATGTCCCTGTGGTGCCTGCAGCACCCCCTGCTGTGAACAGCTCAGCTGAGATGGAGCTAGGAGCACATTGCCTCTTTAGTGAGATATACAGTAGTAAATTTGAGACAGCTGAGATAAAGTGGGCGGCATTCTTAGAGCAATGTCAGGGTACCTTACACAGGTATCCAAAGTCTTACCTTTTATTTAGGACAGCTAGGGGATGAAAAAACAGAAAACAAAAGTGTACATGTGCTTTAATCCCAAATTTGTGTTTTGGGGGAGAGTATATAGATATAGGAATAGGGAAAAAAGATGGATGAAAATGTGCCATAGCAGCACTGATGGCTGACTAGCAGTGATCAGTATTATGGACAACTTTTGTCTCTCTTGTTTCCAGATTTACTACACACACTGTTACTATAAAATAAAAACAAATGGGCTCCGTGCCTGTGGCTCAACCGGCTAAGGCGCCAGCCACGTACACCTAAGGTGGCGGGTTCGAATCCCCAGCCCGGGCCCGCCAAACAACAATGATGGCTGCAACCAAAAAATGGCCAAGCGTTGTGGCGCGCGCCTGTGGTCCCAGCTACTTGGGAGGCGGAGGCAAGAGACTTGCTTGAGCCCAGGAGTTGGAGGTTGCTATGACCTGTGATGCCATGGCACTCTACCCAGGGGGATAGCTTGAGGCTCCGTCTCAAAAAAATAAATAAATAAATAAATAAAATAAAAACAAATGGCCATGGAGGTAGCAAGTCTTGTGAGTGGCTGGTGGGAAACATTCATATCGAGGGTTCTGGAAGTGACTTAGGCTTCCCATGGGGTAGAATCCCTACAAACCCATCTCCCCAATCTCCCCAGCCATAGTTCTGAAGGATATTTCAGTTTAAAATAAACTTAAGTCACACTTTAATATATAGTTAACAAAGACTCAGAGAAGAGCCTTGAGCAGATCTGGGTCCCCAACCAGCGAGGCCTCCTCACAGGTCCTGAGCATTCAGACTTGTGCAGTGTGGCTGTTCCCAGCAGGATACCTCTGATCATGGCAAAAGTTGGAGCAGATGAGGAGGAACCTGCCACCCCAGTAGAGAGCTGCGGGTTTCTTTCCTTTTTATTACAGGGCTTGGGTACCAGCCATGTGAGCTCATGGGATCAGAAGATGGAAAAGACCTACTGTATGAGGTCACCAGCCCCCCCACCCCTGGCTGCTGCCCCCACCATATACTTTCCAGAGCCCCATCCAGTTTTCTAAGTCATGACTCAACTGATGGAGTTTCCACCAGTTCCCAGAGGATGAGACTCCGGCTCGAACCAGGAGTTTATTCATCTGTTTCATGACAAAGATCACAGCAAGGACACTGTGTTTGGAAAATGTGACATGTCTCTTCTCACCTCACTGCCACCTTGCCTTACCCTGGAGTGACCCCAGCCCTCACCCCTACCTGCAGAGAGGGGTGGACATGGGGTTGGTATGGGTTCCTCTGGGCACAGCGGACACCCTGGCAGGGCCCTTTCTGGTTTTCACAGCTTGTTCACATTTGTGATCTCATGTGAGCCATGTATTCCCATGGAGGAAGCTGGATCCAACGCCCCATCCTCCCTCCTGGCCACCTCCGCCTTAATACTGTTTCTTGTTGCTCAGAGATCATTAGGTAGCATTGCCAAGGCCTCTGGTCAGCCCAGGGGGCAGGCTGTGATGGGGCAGGAGGCATCTCTGTGACTAAATCCCATTGGGGACTGCTACCTGCCTCTGGAGCCCAAGAGCCAGGGCTGCCCTAGGCCCTGGGATACCTGGCTTTCTGCTGAGTCATCACATCACTCCTTAAAGTTACTAGGGGCTTAAAGTCCCTCCCCTCTGATCACTGCAGCCCCTAGGAGAAGGCCCAACCCATAGGGATTCAGCACTGAGGGTGCCTCACATGGGTCAGCATCTGTGGATCCTTTTTCCTGACGTAAGCAGTGATCCTGAATTCTTCCTGAAAGAGGGGTACATGTTTATTACAAGTGGTGGGTCACTAAAATTTCTTCTAAAATGTTTTCCTTTTCATTGCCAGGTATGATATCTTAAGTTTTTAAACAAACCCAGGCTTAGTAAGTGTGCAGGTGAAGCAACACTTTGCAGTGAGATTTTGTTCATAGACCTGGTGGGGCCAGAACAATGGAGCCTGACCACATCCTTAGTCTGCAGGCCATTTCCCACTTTGCCCCAGCAGACACCCTTCTGCAGCTCATGGCATTCTCATGGGTGACAGACACGCTGCCTTGCACTTTGCACACCTCACCAGGCCCTGAGTGCCCCTGATACTTCTGCACATCTTCTGTCCTCTGCAGCCTTGGGATGTTTGCGTTTGTTTTGTTCTGGCTTTAGTGTTTATGCATGAAACATCTCACACCAATAGATAAGATATTTTTCTTTCTGAACTCTGTTCTGCTTACCTCAGTCTGCAGTCAGTACCCAAGTACAGACAGTCCCAGGAATGGTGGCCAACAAGGCAGAGGGCTCTGGTCCCAGTTGTCAAGCACATAAGTTTCTTGATGTGGTAGGGATGACAGGCTGTGTCTGTTTGGAGAGTACAAAGAGGCAGCTCACCAAGACTTTGTGCTTCTCTTCAGATCCTGAGGAGGATGAAGGGGCTGGCCCTGGATGCGGAGACAGAGCTCGAAAGACAGGATGAGGCCCTGGACAACATGACCACAGCTGTGGACCGGGCAACCCTGACCATTGACAAGCACAACCGGCGGATGAGAAAGCTGACATAAAGCTGCCCTTGTCCCACAGGCCTGCACTGGGTTCCTGTCTCTGCCCTGCATGTCTCCCACCCCAAGATGAAGGCCTGGGAGACAACATTTCTGTGACACACCAAGGGAATGCACTTGCCTCAAACAGGGCCTGAGACCATGGGGACACATGCCCCAGCTTGCTGGCTGCTCTGCCCAGCTGGGGATGGGCGGCCTGGCCTAGCACCAAGGCTGCGCCTTCCTCCTCCTACTGTTTTTGCTGCGCATGAGAGGAAGATGTCAGTCCTGAAGGGTCTCCTTGCAGCTCCTACAGGCATGGTCTGTGAGTGAAGTGGGGATAGGAACTTCCCCCCCGACCCCCAGGATGGCTGTAGTCCCAGGGCACAGACCTATTACCATGTTCATCATTAGGACAGACACCATCCACAGAGGTTCTGTGAATGAAGCTAGAGTCTAGCACATCTCTCTGGAGCATCCTCTAAACACCCTGCATATTCTCTTCTTACCCAGTTTTTAACTAAAAGTGAAAATAGCATGACTATACCTTTAAAAAAAGTATTGATTTTTTTATTTTTTATTTTTTGCTTTCATGGCTCCATTTCCATCTTGAAATAAAAGGGAAGTGCTAATTTTAGAACATTCCTTAAAGACTCACGTCATTGTTCACTGCCAAAGGGTTCTGTGTGTCCCTGGAGCCCTTGAGGACAGCAGGTGCATAGCTGTCCGGGATGGGGAATTGGGGTGGCCCTGGCCAGTTCTGCCCCATCACAGCAGACTGGGACAACTCTACTGTAGAAGCCCTGTCCCTAGCCCGGGTCTGACCTACCTTGGTCCTGCCAAGATGGCTCACAGACCTGAAATGCCCATACTGGCATGTGTAGCATTAGTGTCCTGAAGCTACAGACATCTCACAAGTTTGGGCACTATAACAGGGATCATTACTGAAGGTGTGAGGCCAGGAGCCCAGTATCAAAGTGTCCCAAGCTGTGCTCCCTCTGGAGGCTCTGTAGGGGACCCTGCATGGCCTCTTGTAGCTCCTTGGGAAGCTCTGGGTGTGCCTAGTTCTGAGTCACTCTGTCATCTCAGGCTATCTTCCCATCTGTGTGTCTCAAATCTCCCTTTTCTCTCAGCGGAGTGCCAGTCACTAGGTTCAGGGCCCACCCTAATCCAGAACCATCTTATCTCAAAGTCTCTCACTGATTATACCTGCTAATAAGAGCCCATCCTGAGGCTGCACATGAATTTGGGAGTCACTGTTCGAGCCTCCAAGGCCAGCCTTGGATAGAACTTCAGCATGGTTGAAACTGACTGACATAGTCCAAGAAGATGTTGAAGGAGCACATCCAGGAAGTCACCATTAGGAGGAACATTCATCTTCTTTCCTTTTTTAATCTGGTGGATTGTTTCCTACTTTCTGTCTTATTTGGTTTATACTTAGCAACCTCTAAGGAGGAACTCAGGCCCATCCCTTGAAGAGTCCTTATTCTTTTTTTTTTTCTTTTTCTTTGTATTAATTTAAGGGGGGTGAGTGCCATTGTGTTACATATATCAATTGCATAATGGTGAAGTTAGGGCTTTTAGGGTATCCACTACTTGAATAATGAGCATCATACCCATTAGGTAATTTCTCTCTATCTACCCTCCTTCCTTTTGAGTCTCCACTATCGGTGTCCATGTGTGCCTGTCGCTTAGCTCCCATTTATAGATTAGTAGATGTGGTGTTTGTTTTTCCATCTCTCAGACCATTCCTCAGATAAGATACTTCACTTAGGATAATGGTCTCCAATTCCTTCCAAATTGCTGCAAAAGGTATTCATTCTTTTTATGGCTGAGTAGTACTACATGGTATACACATACCATATTTTGTTAATCCACTCAGTTGATGGGCACTTGGGCTGATTGCACATGTTTGCGATTGTGAATTGTGCTGTAATAAACATTCAAGTGCAGGTGTCTTTTTCATAAAATGAGTTCTTTTCCTTTGGGTAAATACCCAGTAGTGGGATTGCTAGATGGTAGGTCTACTTTTAGTTCTTTGAGGATTTTCCATACTGTTTTCCATAGATGTACTAATTTTCAGTTCCCCCAACACTATAAGTGTTCCTTTCTTTCTGCATCCACGCCAGCATCTGTTGTTTTTGGACTTTTTAATAAAAGCCTTTCTGACAGAGGTGAGATGAGATTTCATTGTGATTTTAATTTGCATTTCCCTGATAATTGTGATGTTGAGCATTTTTTTCATATTTTAGTCTATCTTCTATTGAAAAACTTCTGTGCGTGTCTTGGGTTGTTTATTGTTGAGCTGAGTTCTGTATAGAACCTGTCAGATGTGTGCTTTGCAAGCATTCTCACTCATTTAACAAGTTGTTCACTCTGTTGATCCCTTGCTGTGAAGCTTTTTGGTTTGAGTCCCATTTTTCTATTTCTTTGTTTGTTGAGGCTCTTCATTCTAATGCTGCCAGAGAGCTGTGGTTCCTCAGTTCTTCTGGGGATCCCAGGAAGGCAAGCATTTGCCCAAGCCTTTCAGGGCAGGCTGACCCTAGAGCCCTGTTCCATCACCAGGGAAGGGCAGGGATAGCCACAAGACTGTCACCACAGGGCTCCTGCAGAGGCACCATCCAGCCTGGGGGTGGGGGCAGGGGGACATACCAACCATCTGCCCAGACACCAACAGGGGCTGGCCAGGCTTTGTCCAGAGTCCATGGCTTCTCATGAGGAATAAAGATTCCCACCCAGAGCTGCACGTGGGTGCATACTACAGACTGAAAAAAAGTGTATACATGGGTCTACATGTATACACATATAGGGATGCATACTGGCATGGATGTGTACACACATCCAGATGTACACACGTGTACATGCTCACCCACACACACTGCCCCAGGTGTTCCCCCAAGCAGGCCATTGGCATCCCTCCAGGTCCACACCCTCCCTCTGGACAGCAGGGCCAGGTACATCCTGTGCCACCCACAGGTGATTGCTCTCTGTCTACCTCCAGCTCAGGACAGTCCTGAGTAGCTGAGAGGAATGAACCTAACCTGCTGTGCTTAGTTCTGCCAGGGGTGCCCTGCAGTGTTCCCAGCTGTACCCCTGGAGACTAGCCAGCATCTCCTCCCTGACTTCCTAGGGCCACACTTAACCCACAAAGCAGCAGGACATGAGACCAGTATGCAGCTACATGGGGAAAGATGTGTCTGGGTTCCCTAAATGGTGGGGCTGGGACCCAGACAGGGGGCTTCTATTCAGTGCTGGCCCGAGCTGTCACTTGGGAGACCTAATGACACGTGGGGTTGGGAAGGTATGTGAATTTGGCATGGCAGTAAATGAGAGCTGTTCTACACGGCCCTTTCCCATCCAAGAAGTAATGAATCAGAGAGCAAGGGTCTATTTGTAAAGACTAGAGAAAGCTGTTTTAAAGATGGAAGTAGGGCACTTAACGCATTTAGATCTTTACATGGGCACATGATTTTTCACCATTGACCCTGCCTGAACAACACAAAACAAGAACTAACCTGTTTATAAAACTGGGCAAAGCTCCTAGATTGAGACAAAATTGCCAAAAAAACATTAAAATACAAGAATTACATCCACCTGCTGACTGTACCCAGGCAAGGAAACCACTCATTTTGTTCATATGTTCTCTTGTGTGGGGTCTCCCTGCTGTACACAGGACCTCACAGTGTGTACAGTACCCTTGTCCTGTTCCCTCGCTATGCATGGGACCTCACAGTTAATATGGTATGCAGTGGTGAGAAAGTAGAATCTTCCCAGTAAAATCAGAAAGAAGAAGGATGTTCCTTCTCATTTAAAAAATTTTTAACATTTTACAGTTAGCTCCTCTGCTAAGAAGAATATGTTCCAGCTCCATCCATGTAAACATGTAAGAAGTAAAGTCTCCATCTTTCTTTATGGCTGCATAGTATTCCATGGTGTACATATATTACAGTTTGTTGATTCATTCGTGGATCGATGGGCACTTGGGCTTCTTCTATGACCTGGCAATTATGAATTGGGCTGCAATAAACATTCTGATACAAATATCTTTGTTGTAATGTGATTTTTGGTCATCTGGGAATATACCTAATAAAGGAATTGCAGGGTCAAATGGCAGGTCTATTTTTAGTTTTCTAAGTGTTCTCCAGATTTTTTTCCAAAAGGAACGTATTAGTTTACATTCCCACCAGCAGTGTAGGAGTGTTCCCTCTTCTCCACATCCATGCCAGCATCTCTGGTTTTGGGTTTTTGTGATATAGGCTAATTTCACTGGAGTTAGATGATATCTCAAAGTAGTTTTGATTTGCATTTCTCTGATGATTAAGGATGGTGAGCATTTTTTCATATATCTGTAGGCCGTGCCCCGATCTTCTTTAGAGAAATTTATCTTCAAAATCCCTTGTTCACCCTGAGATGGGATCACTCATTTTCTTCTTGCTAATACGTTTAAGTTCTCTATGGATTCTGGTTATTAAACCTTTGTCGGAGACATAACCTGCAAAAATCTTCTCCCATTCTGAGGGCTATCTGCTTGCCTTACTTACTGTGTTCTTGGCTATTCAGAAGCTCTTTAGTTTGATCAGGTCCCAGTAGTGTTTTTTGATGTTGCTTCAATTGCCCGGGGTGTCCTCATAAAATGTTCACCCAGGCCGATTTCTTCAAGTGTTTTCCCTCCACTTTCTTCTAGTATTTTTATGGTTTCATGTCTTAAGTTTAAGTCTTTAATCCAGTGAGAGTCTAACTCAGTTAATGGTGAAAGGTGTGGGTCCAGTTTCAGTCTTCTACAGGTTGCCAGCCAGTTTGCCCAGCACCATTTGTTAAATAGGGAATCTTTTTCCCACTCAATGTTTTTAATTAGCTTGTCAAAGATCAGGTACCGGTAAGTAGTTGGATTCATCTGTTGGCTCGCTATTCTGTTCCATACATCTACCTCTCTATTTTTGTGTCAGTACCATGCTGTTTTGATCACTATGGATTTATAGTATAATCTGAGGTCTGGTAGCGTGAGTCCTCCTGCTTTGTTTTCATTAGATTTTAAAGCCTACGAATAATCCTCTGTGACTCAAGACTTTGCCCTGTGTGCCCAACCCTCCACCCCTGGGACAATTCTTCATTTTTCTTTTTAGGCAGAACATATCCTCAGCCCAGTAGCTCTGTCAGCCTGTGTTCTGACTTTAGAATTCTAAAATTCCAATGTCCCTTTTCCACTTTGTTTCTCTACCTTTCAGTTCAAGCTAG
>CAUYQV010057694.1:0-17385 GCA_963574575.1 Galagoides demidoff
AGCTACTTGGGAGGCTGAGGCAGGAGACTCGCTTGAGCCCAGGAGTTGGAGGTTGCTATGAGCTGTGATGCCATGGCACTCTACCCAGGGGGATAGCTTGAGGCTCCGTCTCAAAAAAAAAAAAAAAAAAAAAAAAAAAAAGAAAAGATGATACTGTGGGAGTTTTAGGCTTTACTTCTTATCTTTTTAGGATACTTGAGCTACCATGTAAGAAGTCAGAATTCCCTGAGTTTGCCATGTTAGAGTGAACTCACTAAGTGCTCCAGCTGAGACCCACCATGCCCAGCCTTACAGCCATCCCTGTAAGGGAACACATATGCAAGTGAAATGTCTTGTCTGGCTATTCAGTCTACCCCATCTGCCACCTAAGTGGCACCACTGAGTGACCTTAGTCAATGCCATCAAGAATAGAAGAAACTTCCAGCTAGACCTGAATTCCTGACCTATGAAACTGTGAGATAGTAAAAACCAATGATGACAATGGCAGCACCACCATCATCACCACCAATAACATCAAGGTGGTTGTTTTAAGCTATAAGCTTCGGGGTAGTTCATTACAAACAGCAGTAGGTAAGTGGGAAGACATGCATAACTGAATGGGAAAGTATGTAGATGCACAAACCCTAAGAGTGAACAATATCTGTGAAAAGACAGAAAGACACAGAATTGCTACTGCTGTTGGAAGCCACCATATTGTAAACTGCTTAGCCATGGGTGACTTTGATTATGCTTTCTTAATACAGAGGCAAAACGCAGTGAAGATGGGTAAATTATTCTGCTAAAAGGAGAGCATGAGAGTGAATCTGAACCCATTTTGCTAATGTTTTGATTGCTTAGTGTTATAAAGAGAGCCGACACTTCACTTGTGACATCTCCTTGGATGTTTAATAGACATTTCAAAATTAATATATCTAACACATTAGGGTTTCTACCCTTTCTGTCCCAAACTACTTACTCTTGCACATCTCAGGGGATGACAACCAGGCTTTTAGTTTCTCAGGCTCAAAACTTTGGTGTTTTTGACTTTGCCCACACTCAACATTCAATTTATCAATACTTTTATCTACTTATCTTCATATCACAGTAATTCCACGGGAAGGCTCTATATGGAGAAAATAAAACAGTCCCATGGTTCAATTATATGTGAAAAATTGATGAATTTCTTGATTTTAAAATTAAAAAAAATTTAAAGCCACCATGGTTTAGAATAATATGCTTTATGACTTAGGCAGTGTTGTTTTTCCCTACAATTATTTGACTATGATTATTGTTCTATGAAACCAATGTGGGGAAAAGCTACTCTATTCACCAGATATCCTGTAATTGGATAGTTTTTATGATATCCTTGCAGAAATGAAAGAGAAATGTGAGAATAATGTCAGGTGAATTTATATCTGGTTAAACACTTACAAAAAGTGATGAAGAGACTGATTTCAGTATGGAGAGCTGTTGGTTTATTTCGTATGGAGAAATTTCTTGATGACCATGCTTAATTTTTTAATCAGTAGATTAAGTGGAAACATAGAAGCTTAGCACATTTGTAGATGTCCACAAAGTTGGAAGATTTAGATTTAGATTTAATGGATTGGGAAGATTTTAAACCTTTTCTTTAGATTGAAATGTTGGACTGAAAGCATTAAGAAGATATTGTGAAGTAAAAAACCTATATCCATAATTTTCAAGAAAAATATGCTAATTAGACATACTATTGGGGTAGACTTTGCCTAACAAGTTTATCTAGTTGCATAAAAATGCTCATGCAGTAGTAATCAGTATTTATAGAGAAGTCCAAATTAAGGAGACTGATAAATACATGTGCCTATGTCATAAACTTGCTCAGACCAAGACTTTAGGTCAACCTATTAAATCCTGTTATCTCATCTCAATCATGATGCTTTTTGTTTCTCTGGTCAACCACCTCCCATTCTGAAGCCTTGCTAATTCCTCTTACCTCAAACCCTTCCCTCATGCCTTTCTTTACTTACTCCTCTTCTTCTATCTGAGGCAAGATAGATGAACTTCTGTAAAAGCCCTCCAAGTTTCTGCATCACTCAGTATAGGTATGGGATATTTACAAATAACTTTCAAATTTGAGTGAATTAAAATAATATGAGGTAATTTTTTTACTCATACATAATTTTATACAAGCATTCCCTGAAGGGTATATCTCCCATTTTGCTAATCTATCTTCTGTGCTCCATGACTCTAGCAAAAATCTAAAATAAATTACTGAATAGAGAGTTCATAGAAGGGAGAAAGTGTGTTTACTCTTATATTTTTTGCATACAGCAAAGTGACTGGCATTCATTCATTCATTTCACAGATACTGATAATATCGGGTGGCAACTTTGTGTAAGACATTGTTCTAGTAAAGTTGAGAGAGAGAAATGTGCCTGTTTTCATAGGGTTTGTATTATAGTGTGCACGAGGGGGAGACAGATAATAAACACATTATCAAAGAATGAAGCAATTTCTCATGATAGGACTATGAAGAAAATACAACTAGGTGATGTGATAGAGGCTGCGTGTGGGAGATCAGATTGGTAGACTCTTTTGAAAAGATACAATGTGAGCTGAAACCAGTTGGGATGAAGCGGGCTACACAAAGATCTAGTGAGAAGGTGTACCATGCAAAAGAAGCTGTGGGTGCAAAGGCTCCAAGCAGCAATGAGTGTGGTGTGCTGATAGATCAGGAACAGGATATGAGATGAGTTTAGAAGCAATGGAGGTTGGTGTCTTATAGGACAATATTGGATGCACTGTAAGAGTTTGTATTCTACTCTGAAAGCAATGAGAAGCCAATTGAGGATTTTCATCAAGGAGTGACATTTTCTCATCTATTTCTTTCAAAGTTGGCTATGGCTGTTGCATGGAGCCTAGATTTTGAAAAGGGCTAGAGCAGAAGCAGAGAGTTGAAGTAATGCCCACAAGAGACCCTGGACTTGGATGAGGATGGTAACAGTGGAAATACATAGACATGAACAAAAATGGGGCATTTTTTGGAGAAAGGATTGACAGGACTTATTAATAGATTTGGATTTGACATGAATGGTGGTGTTATTTAATGAGATAGGGAAGACCCGTTCAAGTTGGGCTAGAGATGGGGGGAAGAGGAGCCCTAATTCAAATGTGTTAAATTCAAGGTACCAATTAAATATCCAAATGGAATTATTCAGCAGGCAGTTGGATATACAGTTCTGAAGTATAATGGATGGGTTAGAACTTGGAGGTGTCAGTTTTGGAGTCATTGACCCATTGGCAAGATGGCTACAGCAGTTTCTAGCATCCTATCCCTGTTTTGTCTCTGAGAGAGGAAACTTTATCAGACTTAGCCTCATGCTCATTGGCCAGGAATGCATCGCACAACAGTTCCTAAGCCATCCTTTAGCCAGGGGACGGGATCACCACAGTTGGCTTGGCTTCCTCAGAACTGTCCCCTGGGCCGAGGCTAGGGCCAACCTTCTGCAACATGTAAGGCCCAAGGAGAGGGGTAGAAATGTGGACAAAAATCAGGGTTCTTCGGTGAAGGAGTAAGAAGGAGATAGATATTAAGAAAATAGCCAACACTTTAGTCAAAGTTTTGTTATCATTAAACTGGGCAGGATATTACCTGAGAAAGTGTATGTGAGATCAAAAGACACAAGGGTGGGAAAGCTTTTTGTAAACTATGAAATAGTACAGAATAATTAAGTTAGTTTGCATCAGACTATTCCCAGCATTATTCTACTTCTTTATTTTACTAAAGAGTTGCCTGTGGTCTGGTAGCCTGTTATGATGTTTCTTAAATTGTTCATCAAAGCCTTAAGATAGAATTGGAGATGATGAAAAATGGTTGCCCTCAGCATGTCTTCTTTCTCTGGTAGATTCACAAGCCCTTCCCTCACTGTGCAGTACTATTGTTTTCCTTCTTTCTTCTTGTGCCCATAAGCCCCTGCACACGAAACATGGTATCATGTTGAGAATAGACGTGTATGAAAATGAAATGTTCATTAACAAAGATCTGCTGAACTCTTCCAAGGCAGCCATTTGCCTGTTGATAGAAACCAACACATAAGAAAATGTCTTACTTTAGGTCAGCTGTTGGCAGAGTGGAAATGATCATTTTATAGTTAGTAAAGGCCTACGGGGTGGTAGGTTCTGTTGAGAATATATAATAAATGTCCTCCCTGACCTAGAATATTGAAATTACTAGGTGCAATTATAGGTTCAATGCACATGTATTGTACTTGCTTTTAAATGTATAACTGTGTCATTTCACCTGAGCCATAAATTCATAGTAAAAACAATGTGGTTTTTACAAAGGTTATTTTATTCCATTTCCATTTCTCCACTTAGTAAGATAAACTTTAAAATCTGAAATGACATAGAATAAAATTACAGTGAACCAGAGTATGGGGTGGAGGTTCAGGCTGGGGATAATTTGTTGGGGTGAAGAGTATGGCTCTTGTATTTTTCTTGTCTCATGTTCTTTAACTCCTTATTATTCAGCCGAAACTATTGGCATGACTCCTCAATGGAAAATTCCTTGCATTATGTTGATGGTAAAGTGTGAGTCAAAGATTTTAGGCTGTGGTATTCTACTTTCTATTGTCAAAAGCTATCAGCACTGGGTACCTGGTATAAAAGGGTAGCTTCTTTGCAATTTTAAACATGTGTCCTTTCATCGTAAGTGGTTTGAGGTGCAGGCACATGGCTGTATAGTGAGCCAACGCTTAGTTTTCAGTCATTTGTTCATTCTACAAGTACCGTGTGCCTCACATGTGCCAGGCCCTGTGCTAGTGGGGGAATAGTGTTTCAAATAAAATCAATATGATGTTTCACTTTAGGGAGCATATCCCTTAGCAAGGAAGATGGTCATTAAACTAATAATCAGGTCTGCTTCTAACATTTGTGGGGTTTGGGGCCAGAATACAAATGTAAGCCACATACCAAATATTTAAAGACTTAAAAGTGATCTATTAAGCCATGCTTTGGCTCCGTTCGTGCTCTCATTCAGAGCATCAAAGCTCATGCTCTGGGGATTACTACCATGATCTGGAGGCTAAAAGGGCCTCGGTCTTTTTAGGTGTCCCTGAGTGGCAACAAGAAGCTGTTGGCACAAAGGAAGACAGAGTTGGGCTGGGCCCAGGAGTCCTGTGTGAATGAACTCACTTGAACCTGGCCTGGGACATCCCTCAGGTGGCCAGGGAACTGCAGTAGGAAGGCTCCAACCCTCCAGTCTCACTTTCTCACTTCCCCTTTCGGGTGGTCCTAAGCACTCATCACCAGATGAGAGGGATGTGGTTATCCGGGAAATCCCATCTGGCCTGAGTGCTCTGGGCCGGACACCTCACCTCATTTCCCAGGCAGAAGCTAAGGTTTTCTATTTCCTGACACACGCTCACGTGCTCTCAGCCCTCAGTTTGGTCAGGGTGTGCCTCATCCATAACTTACTCAAAAACAGAAGAAAATCTCAGTGGTTTTTTTTTTCATACTGACAAAAAAATGTACATACATTTTGATGTTTATGATATGTATGCTTCTTTAAAACAAGCAGCCCAGGACAGAGCCCCACTTGCTTGGATTTACATGGCTTTGCCAATAGCATTACACATAAATGTGGAGTTACAAGCTTTGAGCTTTGTAAATTCTAAAGTTTGTACCTGCAATTTCTAGGATAAGCTTTCATTTATTCTTCTCTCTGTATTTTTCTTCTATTATTTTTTTTCTGTTATTTTTTTTTCTATCTGTTTCTTTAATGACCATGCTAAATGCCACTAAGAAAACAGAGACCTGGGAGGCAGTATGTGTGGGGACCTAGTTTAGAAGTGTAGTGATGGGCTGTCGGTATCAGTCAAACCTTCCTGTAGGAAGTCATATTTCAGCTGAGACTAGGGTAGAGCCTGTGATTGATGCCCTAGTCTAAGCAACATTCTCAATTTGACTACCACGTTATAGAGATTACGAGAGAGGATTTTACAAAACGTAATCTTTATGTTTAGTTTCTTTTTATAAAAGTGATACCTATTCATCATACAAATAATTGAGTAATATAGAATTACTAAGGTAAATAAATGTGACTATTTCCTATATGGTAAAAATTTGACTATTTCCAGTAAGTCCATCTCTCAAAGTAAATTTGAAATGTACAGGATGATTTCATTTTTCTTTCAATTTTTTTTCTCATGCATATATCAATTTTTGTACTTTGTATATAAAACAATCACCTATTATTTTATAATCTTTTACTCCTCCAAGACCATCTTTTACTCCTCTTTGCCATTTTCATAGTAACTGCCAGCTGATTAATCATCTGTGTTTCAACTCCTGGCAGTGGGGTCTGCAGAGGACTCTGTATGTCGATGTACATTCCTTTCTATTGGGTAGATAAATGTGGGTAATCAAAGATTTAAGTTGGACGTAAAGCTAAGATCCACATAGGTTTTGTGTCATTCGGCATGGACCCGACTACTTCTAGGTCACGTGTAAAATCTAATAGGTTGGAAAGGATTGCAGCAGCTCAGTTATGGTTCCAGTCCCTGAATGGTCTCCTTCTGCTGGGGACCCTGTCTTCTTTCCCTAACATATGTGTATCTGTGAGCACGGTCCAGGTAGCTCTGCCAGCATGGTCCACACCAGTTGGTGGATTCTCTCTTGTTTTATTAGCTCTTGTCACCTGTGTTGATCCCAGGACTAAATTTAGAGGGTTCAATTTCTGCCTCATTTACAGACTACTTCACTTCTCAGCATCCTTGAAGCATAAGATATTAGCATTTGCTTTGTCCTCCCTCCACGGTCCCTGTGAAATTACACTGAGACAGTGTGTGTGAATGAGCTTTATAAATTTTAAAGTTTGTACCTGTAATTTCTAGGATAAGCTTTCATTTAACTGAGAAATCCCTGCTTCTCTCTTGTTATTTTTTTTTTTCTATCTGTTTCTTTAATGACCACTTCCAGTGTACTGTTCCCTAGGAAGCATGTTCTGACCCAAATAAGACAGTGGATATTAATGCAACCAACATAGCTATACTCTATATAGCAAAATTGTATGCATAATTTCATATATAAGTTCTTTTTTATTATATAGCCTAAAATTTATAAGTAAATTTTAGGTGAGATGAAAAGAACCCACATTTTTAATCAGTAGGCAGCTAATTTTTTTTTATGGTTGATATAGAATTATGGTCTATTATCTATAGTTTGCTGCAAATAATGCCTAGGAAAGGTTTTAGATGATTTATTAGGTGGTAATTTAGGTCCATGCATATTATTATTGTTAATTAATGATAATAAAAACAATTCAAATGTCAGAATAGGGTGAAATGACACCAAGTTTGATAGGCCTTCTTGAAAAGCTTTCATGTACCCCATAGATTTGAAAGTTTTGTTTGAGTGATTTTGTTGATCACTTTGTTAATCTCTAAAGCCGAAGCCAAGATGAGTTATCACTCATTTAATGTGTAGGCTGTTTGTTCCCCCAACCCCCCCAATTATAAATTATACAATCTCAACCTCTACAGCCAGCATTTAATATATCTGACTTTATTGCTTTCCATTTTATGAAAATTAATTACAGTTCACATTCTGACACTGAAATTAAAGGGTAAGCACTAAATCTTGTACACAACAATAGGAAATTAAGAGCACATTTTTTATTATCAGAATAATGAAGATCAGGGATGCTTGGTTTTTTTTTTTTTTTCTCTTAAAGCACCGGGGAGTGAGATAAAACCAGATTTAAGCAAGATATTTTCCCTCCAGAACTTGTGCCATTGCAACATGAAAGCCAGAATGGAATCATGATATTTTAAAAAAGGAAACTCCAACTCTCTGTGTTTTATGCAGAGGCAAATTGTTTAGTGATAATATCTTGGATTAGAGAATTCTGTTTTTATGGTATGTTTTACCAGGGAACCAGAAAATCTAGGAGGAGGTGAGGCAGACTAGTCTCTGTACAAATATAGACCAACTTTAGTGGATTCAATGAATGTCTAAAAAAGAAAAAAGTGATTTTGTAAAGGTGAACGTTAGGACTAATGAAAAGAGCTTGAAATGCATATGCAGTTTACTGCACACATGTGCTTTTTATGCTAACCTACCTTTGAAACCACAGGATTTTGAAGACCAGCAACCATATATAATATTCAAGTGTATAAGCACCTCATAGTTTGCAAATGCAAAGGTGTAATGCTTATGTTCCCCCTTCCCCAAATTTATATGTGAAAATCCTATCCCCCAATGTGACCTACAAATTTTGTGTATTGAAAAATTAACTCTCCAATTAATATCCCTATGGCATTTGAAGGGGGGCTTTGACAGGTAATTAGGATTAGTTAAAGTCATATGACTGGTGGCTTTGTAAGAAAAAGAGAGGAGGAGGAGGAGAAGGAAAAGGAAGAAGAAGGAGGAGGAGAAGGAATAATAATATTATTATATTATTAAAATATAATAAAGGAGAAGGAAGAAGAAGAAGAAGAAGATCTCCACTGTCATGGCGGTCTGCCATGTTATGACATGGCAAGAAGACCCTTACTAGATGCCAGTGCCATGCTCTTGGGCTTCCTAGCCTTCAAAACCATGAGCAAAATAAGCTTTATTTTTCTTATAAATTACTTAGCATTCTGCTATAGTGACAAAAATGTACTAAGATAAGAGGAGATTAAATTGTGAAGAGGAGCCCTCATGATTGGGATTGATGCCCTTATAAAAAAGACCCATGAGAGCTAGCTAGCCCCTCTCACAATGTGAGGACCCAGGGAGAAGGCACCATCATTGCCACAGAAAGCAGGCTCTGGCCACACACCAAATACACTGGCAACTTGATGTTGTACTTTCCAGTCTACAGAACTATAGAAATAAATTTCCATTGTTTATGAACTACCCAGTTTGTCATGGTCTGCTATAGCAGCTGAATGGATTAAGACAACAATGTAGTTTCAGATACACCACTTAATTTAGCACTCACAATAATGTAATGGGAAAGGTATTTTTTAATAGATCAAGTAACTGTGCTCATATAGTATTATACACTCAGCAGTTTCCAAATCTTTTTTTTTTTTCTGTCATGGATACATGACATAAATAAATAAAATTAGGACAAATTCCCATTTATAAAACATAGAAAGTGGGTGGGAAGACAGAAGGGGTTGGAAACCTGTTCACTGGTCTCCCCCAGGCTTTAACTGTGTATTACCTTAGGCACGTCTATGGGGACCTGAGTAGCACAGTTTGAAAATTGATGCCATAAAATTTAAAGTGTTCAATAAATGTCCAAACAACAGTCCTAGAGCCTTTCCTAGGTGCAACCACAGAGTAACTGACAGAGTTCTGTTCCTTCTTACCTGGGATCTGTCTCCATCTGATACTAAATGGAAAATATGTCTTTGAGAGGCCTTAAAATAAGGATAGCACTGACATCTATCTGTTCTTGCTTACCTGCCTAAAAACTAAATGCGAGGTTCAAGATCTTACTCCCCATCCTTATGAAATATGCTGAATGAAGTATTCACATAATTAGGGCAGTGCTTTTTTGTATATGTTAAAATTTACGACTACTGCATCTTGGCTTCTAATGTTTAAAGGTATGTTGACACATGTCAACTCAAATTAGTCAATGTTACCATATTTCATGAATCAAATGGTGGTAACTACAAGTCCCTTGCCATGTGTCTTATGATCCATGAGATTCTTCCACTGAAAAATATAGTGCATTGTAATGTTTTTCAGCTTCTAAGTTTTGAGAAACAGAATTTTTCCCCCCTAGAGCGACATGGACATAGACCTGAAATTTTGTGTAATTGGCTTGACTCAAAGACTATAGCTGTGATCCCAGTTCTGCTATGTTGACAATCACCGCTGCTACTATGGATACGTGACTCCTTGGATTTAAATTCCATTCTTCCGTTCAGTTAATTCAAGTAAATTCACTGTTTTCACTGAGTGTCAAATGCCATACTAGCTGCTAAGAAGAACTGTGCAAAGAAAACACAAACACCTTATTCTCTATGAGCTTATTGTCTAGTGAGAGAGTCTGTTAGGTAAGGAGAGAGTTGTGAGAAATGTGAAAAATATTTTGAGATCAATAGCACCAAGTCCCATGCTAAGACATAAAAGAAGAATTTAAGTCAGGTGTAGGAAGTGATTTCTAAAGGAAGTGGTCTTGGATAATAAGCAAAAATTGTAAGTTTGGAAGGGGACCTCTGGAATAGCAAAGCAAGGAGCTAGTTAGCTTTCTTTTCAAAAACCAATAAGGCTCAGTGCCTGTGGCTCAAGTGGCTAAGGAGCCAGCCACATACACCAAAGGTGGCGGGTTCGAATCCAGCCTGGGCCCACCAAACAACAATGATGGCTGCAACCAAAAAAAAAAATATAGCCAGGCGTTGTGGCTGGTACCTGTGGTCCCAGCTACTTGGGAGGCGGAGGCAGGAGACTCGCTTGAGCCCAGGAGTTGGAGGTTGCTGTGAGCTATGCCACGGCACTCTACCCAGGGGGACAGCTTGAGGCTCTGCCTCAAAAAAAAAAAATGATAAAACTAAACAATACTGTCAATTTATAGATTTATAGATTCTGGAAATTAATCAAAGGCATGCAATAAATTTAGACATATTTATTCAAGAAAAACAACTGAAGCTTGAGTAACAGTATTTGGCATTTTAGCTCATTAGGTCTACTGGCACAGAAGTCTTACCAGGTTAGCACAAGCTGTAAGAACTACTTGAGAGGATTGACTTAATTTGGAGCAGGTGTGTGCCTAGGGGAATTGTTGTAAACAATAGCAATCTCAGTAGTGGAAAACAATTAGAAAAGGTCAGTCTCAGAGCTGGCTTGAGGTTGACTTTGGGTTGGGGTAAGCAACAGACTAGTTGACTAGATAGAAATTTAAAAAGGAGACCCATGTTTAGAAGGCTGCACCCTTGTAAAAGGTTATACACATGCTCAAGGGAGACTAGAGAGGCTCTGGCTATCTACTGGTCCCTGAATGAATGTGAGACCTAAAACATGATCAAAGAAGACATGAAAAGACTCAGAAAAAACAAAAACAGAACAAATTTTTTTAGTTGCCTGAATTTTGAATGCATTCAATTTTTACAGGGTTAAGATGTTTAAGCACAACTTTTAACCAGCCTTTGACTGATAACTAAGCAATGCTGATTGACAGACAAACCCAAAGAAGACAGGCTTAAATATTAAAGTGTCAAAACAAGGATTGAAAAACAACACAATCAGCAGAAACATCAGTAGCCACACACTGTAAGGATAACAGACTCCATAGTATTGATTAAATCACTAAAGAAAGGATAACTTCTTGGCAGGGGTGGAGGGGAGAAAGATCAGAGTCTAGAATTGCTATGTTATTTAAAATGCTTAGTTTTCAGCCCCAAATTATGAAACATGCATAGGAATAGGAAATTGTGACCTACACACAAGAGAAAAAAAGCAGTTAATAGAAACAGTCTCTGACAGGTCCCAGTATTGGACTTAGTAAAGAAAGTCCTCAGATCAGCTATTTTAAATACATTTCAAAGAACTAAAGCCAATCATATTTAAAGAAACAAAGGAAAGTATGTCAATGATAACTCATCAAATAAGGAAAATCAATTAAAAGATAGAAATTGTAAAAAGAGCAACCAAGTGGAAATTTTGAAGTGGAAACTATATTAATCAAAATTAAAAATTTACATGAACTAGAAGAAAATAAAATCAGAAAAATTAAAGATGGATCAACAGAAATCATGATGGAAAAAAGAATATGAAGTAAAATGAACAGAGCTTCAACATGGGATGCCATCACAGGACATCAACATATGTGAAATGAGAATGCCATAAGGAATATAGGTGGAAAATGGGAAAATAATATTACACAAAATTTTAAATAAAACATTAATTTACATAATCAAGAAACTCTGTAGAATTAACACAAATGGTTCCACTCCCAGACCCAACATAGTCAAACTGTTAAAAGCCAAAGGAAAAGAAAAAATTTTGAAAGCAGCTAGACAAAAATGACTCATCTACAGGAAATCCATAATAAAAATAACAACTGACTTCTCATATGAAAGAATGGAAGCTAGAAGACAATGGGATGATATACTCAAAGTGCTCAAAGAAAGAGGAAAAAATCCTATTAAACAGTACAAACATATTTTCTCTTTCCTTCTCATGCCTGATTTAAAGCATAATTGCATAAAGCAGTAATTATATATTATATTGTTGTGATCACAACATGTAAAGATTTAATTGATTTTATAATAGTAGGACAAGTGAGGCAGAGAAAATGGAGCTATTTGGATCAAATTTTTTATATTTTATTAAAATTAAATTAGTATTAATCTGAAGTAGATTGTTATAAATTATATTGTAATCCCCAAGGCAATCATTAAGAAAAAAATAAAAAATTTATTTAAAAAATCAACAAAGAATTAAAATGGTTAACAACAGAAAATACCTTGTTCACCCCACAGAAGGCTATTTAAGAGAAGCAGAAGAACAAAAAAGACATGAGAACTATAGCAAACAAATATCCCAATGCCATGTGTACATCCAACCATATCAATAATTACATTGAACATAAATGGATTAAACATTTCAGTCAAAAAACAGAATTAGATTGGACAAAAAAACAAGATTCAATTATATAATGTCAACAGAGGCATACTTTAAATTCAAATGCTGAATAGATTTAACATAAAAGGATAGAAAAATACCTTAAGCAAACAGAAAATATGAGAGACTGGGATTAGCTATTGTAATATCAGGAAAAATTGTATTTTAAGAGAAAGATGTTACTCAAGAAAAGGGGGACATTTTGTGATGATAAAAAGTTTGACCATTAAGGAGATATAATAATTAAATATGTGGGAGACCTAATACAGAATTTAAAAAATATATGAAGCAAAAACAAAGAAAATTAAAAAGAGAATTCAACAATAACAAATGCGGACTTTAATATCTTATTTTTAATACGAATAGAACAACTAGACAGATAATCAGCCAAGATGTACAGGATTTAGCCAGTGCTATCAACCAATTTGACTTAATTAATATCTACAGAATATTCAACAGCAAAATACACTTTCTTTTTATGTGCACAAGAGGCATTTCCCAGGACAGAATACATACTGGACCACAAAATAAATCTCAACATATTTAAAAGGATTGTAATGATTGAAGAATTGAAATCATACAAATTATGTTTTCTGATCACAATGAAGTTAAATTAGAAATTGGCAACAGAGAAATTTTGGAAGTCTATAAATCTTTCAAAATTAAAAAAAAAATCTTCATATCTAAATTACCCCATGGGTCAAAGGGGGGGAAAAAAACAAGCACATTAGAAAATAATTTTAATTGAATGAAAATAGAAACACAATGTGTTAAAATTTATAGCATATAGCTAAAAGAGTGACCAGAGGGAAATTTACAGGTATAAATGCCTATATTAACAAAAGTGAAAGATCACAAATAAATAACCTGAGTTTCAATCTACAGGAATTTAGAAAAAGAAGAGCAAACTAATCCCACAGCCAGATGAAGGAATCAAGTAGAACAGATGCTGATAAAATGAAAAACGAGAAAGCAATAGAAAGAATCAGTGAAACTGAAAGTTGGATCTTTATATAGCATAATGAATAAAAGTGAGACAATCACGTAAATAGGTGTAGAAAAATAATTTAGCAAAGTCAAGCACCCATTCAATAATAAAAATTCTCGACACACTAAAAATGAAAGTGAACTTCCTCAATCTGATAAAGGGCATGTATGAAAAGTGACAGCTAGCATCATACCTAATTATGAAGGGCTGATTGCTTTCCACCAACAATCAGGAACAAGATAAACATGTCTGCACTCACCATTCATATTCAAAATTGTACTGAATACTCTATCCAGCAAAACCAGGCAAGAAGAAGAAATAATGGTACCTAAATTGGAAAAGAAATAAAATTGTCTTTATTTAGAAATGACATGATTCTATACATTAAAAGTTCTATGAAATCCTCAAAGAATCTGGCTAGCAGTCAGCTGGAGGTGATTGGTTAGGACAGCAAGACAAGCAGATCACTACTTGTGGCAAAGCAAGCAAGAGGTGAAAGGAGGTATTCTCCATGGGATGGTACTGAACAAAGGAAGGACAGGTGGATACAGCCCAAATTGTGAAATCATCTCACTGACAAAAGGCTACCACTTTTCTATGGATTAGAAGACTGGAGGAGAAGAGAATAAGCTGCAAGTAGAATAAGACTAAAAATCAAAATGGAGCAAAGAGCCCAGCCAGTGCTAATGAAAAGAAAGTCCGTGAGTTGAGGTGATTTGACTAGGAATGCAGATGTGCTATCAGCTTGACTGGTCCATATTACAGGTACTACGTCTTTGACTGCAGGATTCAGAAGACATGGCTGTGCAGTGAGTTGGTTGGGAGGAAAGTTTCCCTCCAGGAGGCCTGCCAAGCAGACTTATAATTGTTTATGGTCAGGCCATACAGTTGGGCCTAGAGTCAAACTCCTCAGAAACTACTATGACTAACAAGTTCAGCAAGCTTGTTGGATACAACCTCAATAAACAAAAAGCAATCACATTTTTATATACTAGTGGTGAATTCTCTAAAAGCAAAGAGAATAATTTTACTAAAAATAATATCAAGAAGAATAAAATATTTAAAGATAATTGTGATTTTAAAAAGTACAAGATGAGTATACTGAAAATGATAAAATATTGCTGAGAGAAATTTTAAAAGTCCTGAAATAAATGATGAGATATTCTATGTTTATGGATTGGAAACCTCAATATTGTTAAGAAGCAATTCTCTCCACATTGATCTATACATTCAGTGTAACACCCATCAAAATAGTTAACAGGACTCTTTATAAAAGTTGACAAATAGGCTCAGTGCCCGTAGCACAGTGGTTATGCTGCTGGCCATATACACCAAGACTGGTGGGTTTGAACTCAGTCTGGGCCAGCTAAGCAACAATGACAACTCCAACAAAAAAATAGCCGGGTATTGTGGCAGGCACCTGTAGTCCCAGTTTCTTGGGAGGCTGAGGCAAGAGAGTCACTTAAGCCTAAGAGGTAGAGGTTGCTGTGAGCTGTTGACACCATAGCACTCTACCAAGGATAACATAGTGAGACTCTGTCTCAAAAAAAACAAAATTGATAAATTGAAATTTATTAAGAAAAACCCAAAGACCCAGAAGAGTCAAAATAATTTAGAAAAAGAACAAAAGTTGGAAGACTTACACTTCTGAAATTCAAAGCTTACTATATGGTAATCAAAAATTGTGCAGTGTTGGCATAATTATCGAAGGAACAGATCTGAAAGTCCAGAAATAAACCTTTACATTTAAAGGAATTTGATTTTGACAAAGTAGCCAGGCCAATTTAATGGGGAAAGGATAGTGATGTGGTTTGGACGTTGGCTCCTCCAAACTGTGTTTTGAAATTTGATCCCCAATGTTGGAGGTAGGGCCTGTTGGGAAATGTTTGGGTCATGGTCACAGATCCTTCATGAATGGCTTGGTGTCCTCCCTGCTATAATGAGTGAGTTCTCACTTTATTATTAGCTAGAGCCAGTGGTTTAAAGGAGTCTGGCACCACCTCCCCTCTCTTAGCTCCTTCTCTTTCCATGTGACATACCTGCTCCCTCCCCCCCACCTTCGACTTTGTTTAGAAGCTCCCTGAAGAAGCTAAATACAAACATGCTGACGATGTGCCTCTTATACAGTCTGGAGAATCATGAGCCAAATAAACCTCTTTCCTTTATAAATTACCCAGCCTCAGATATTGATAATCTTTTTTTTTTTTGAGACAGAGTCTTACTATGTTGCTCTCAGTAGAGTGCAATGGCATCACAGCTCACAGCAACCTCAAACTCTTGGTCTTAAGCGATTCTCTTGCCTCAGCCTTCCAAGTAGCTGAGACTACTATTGATAGTCTTTTGACAAATTATTGTGAAATAATTGAATGTCTACATGCAAAAACATAAATTAAGCATCTTACATTCAATGCACCACACTAAAAAAAAATCAACTCAAACTAGATTATAGACCTGAATGAAACTATATTTAATGGAAACATAGAAAATTTTCATGATTCGAGGTTAAGAAAAGTATTCGTAGATACAGAAAAAAATTATAATTCATAAAAGATAAAAATTGATATGTTGGATTTCATTACAATTAAAATATTTTGTGTTTCAAAAAGGAACCATTAAGAAAATGTGAAGACAACACAGGTAAAAATTTTTGCAAAGCTTATATTTTATAATGGACATGCATATCTGGGAATGTATCATACAAATTACATTTATAACTTAATAATCAGAAGAACAATAACGTAAAAAGAAGCAAAATATTCAAATAGTTCACTAAAAAAGTATACAAATGGGTGATAAGCACATGAAAAGATGTTCAACACCAGTAGTCTTATAGAAGTGCAAATTAAAACCATAATCAGTTACTACTTCACATCCACCAGAATGACTATAAAGAGAGACAACAAGTGTTGGTGACGATGTGGAGAAATTGGAACCCTCCTCCATTGCAGGTGGGAATTTATGATATTATAGCCACTTTGGAAAACACTTGGGTAGATCTTTTGAAAAGAGAAACAAATTCATCACACAACCTGAAATTCTACCCTAACGTATCTACCTAAGAGAAGGGAAGCCGTGTAATCACACAAAGACTTTTACATGAATGTGATAGGGGAATTATTTGTAATGGCCCATTTTGAAACAATCCAAATGTCCAACAACTGGTGAATGCACAAGCCTAAGTGATGCATACAATGGATATTTTATTTAGCAATAAAAAGGAACTAACTACTAATACATGCTACAACATAGATAAACTTCAAAAATGTTAAGCTCAGCGGGATGAGTCAGATACAAAAGACCATACAGTATGCTTCTTTTTGTATGAAATATCCAGAAAAGGCAACAGCAGAGACAATGAGAGATCTTTCTGGGATCATCAAAATGTTCCAAAATTGGGTTTTGGTGATGGTTGCATAATTCTACAAGTCTGCTAAAAAAAAAAAAAAATCACTGAATGAGACACTTAAAAGATAAAAGAAGAAAAAAAAAGGTATTGACTAGGTAAAATAAGGAAGGGGGAAGAAAGGAGAGCCACAGGGAATGGCATGTGAGTGTGAGATAGAAAAAGAAGTCTGGTATCAGCAACACCTAAAATACAAGGCAGAGGGAAGAAGCAAGGTAACACAGGCCAGAGAAGGCCTTGAACTCCAGGTTTAAAAAATGGAACTTATCCTAATAACCACAAGAATCCTTCAACAGATGTGTATATTTAGCTTTTACAGCACAACTTAGAGAAATAACATGCCTGTAACGAGTATTTAAGTAAATGTATTATGAAAACCTTTAAAAATGTGTCGAAACTTTTAAATGTAAAA
>CAUYQV010057695.1:0-11931 GCA_963574575.1 Galagoides demidoff
TCCCAGCTACTTGGGAGGCGGAGGCAGGAGACTCGCTTGAGCCCAGGAGTTGGAGGTTGCTATGAGCTGTGATGCCATGGCACTCTACCCAGGGGGATAGCTTGAGGCTCCGTCTCAAAAAAATAAATAAATAAATAAAGTAACAGGGTTGTGGTCATACCATTGAACCCTTCTTGTTTCTGAAGTTTTCTCCTTATGTCTTCTGTACTTTGGCTTGCAAAAGCCATGTTTACCATGCTCAGGCTCTCCAACTCGTCTGAGTCAAAGGAAGTGTAAATGCCAAATGCTTCACATAAGCACTCCTAAAACTGTCCTGACTTTCCTCTTTTCCTTGCAAAACTTCATACACTTTATGAAGGTTAGTGGCCTTTTGGATCCCTTTCTGTAACCCTGGCAAAATTTCATCTCAGTATCTGGTCAATTTTTGCACTCCTTGGGGGTTATTGGGGTCCCACTAAGGGTCCTCCCCAGGCAGATGAGCCCGTGAATACTCCTGAGGGTTTTGATAATCTCCTGGGGCATTTTCCACTAATCACTTAGTTGCAGCCTGCAATACCTGCCTGCCTTCATCAGTACTAAACAAGTACATTAACAGCTGACGGCAATCCGCCCACATGGGATGGTGGGTTCAAAACACGGTGTGCATGAGCTCCACCACTGCTTGTAGCTTTTCTGTATAAGAAAGTGTGTTGTTTTTCCCATTTAATAAGTCAGTGGAGGTGATGGTTACCCTCCTTTCTTGCCAGTGTCCATCCTCATCTGGACTGGTATATTGGGTTTCTTGGGTGGTATCTGTATGCCAGGCCTTGGTCTCACTCTGGCAGATAGTGGAGGAGTATTACCCCTTTCATCTCCTTGGGACTCTCCTGACAGACTGCTGGGCTCTGAGCAGCTTCTGGGTTGACTCACATTGCCTGGAATATAGGGAAGTGGCCTTATTTGTATTTAGGTGGGTCCTCTGAATTGGGATCCACTAGTATTCGACCTTTTGTAACCAGCTCTTTTAATCTTTTGTTTTTCTGCTTTAGCTTCCATTGCAATTTCCACCTGTCCTCTCAGCCAAGGGGATGGCTTTAACACTAGTGTCAGCCAAGTATCTATGTATGGGAACTGGTCAGGGTGTCCAGGCTTACCAGTCACTACTCTCCATAACTTCTTTATTGGACTTACATCTAAACTCCCTTCCAATGGCCAGCCTATGCCAAAGGATGGCCATTCTAGCTCACAAAGCTTTCTCAGCCTTTTAGGAGTCACACTAACTCCACAGTCCCCTACAAAACCTTTTAAAAAATTCTGAACCATTAATCCTAGGGGAGTTTCCTCATATGGCGCAGGACCCATTCCTGTGGCACAAAGAAGATCTCTCAGGCACTGTCCTGACTGCACCTCTTGCAAGGCTTTAAGGAGCTTCTGAGCTAAGGTGCACAGCAAGTCACCGGTATGCCTTGTGACATCTCCATGGAACTGCAGATTAGGGCCCAACTGATCTCTGCAACTGTGATCAGTCGTGGAGCTATATAGTCACTCACTCTTTCACACACCACTTATTCACAGAGGCTAAACAATTCCTCCCAATCCCTTCTACATTTGTTAAGGCCCTCTGCCTCCTCCTGTTTCTTTTAACCCCTCTTACTGAGGCCCCCTCCCTCATGGAAGTCAATTCCTTTTCCTGTCCCTTTTTACTGAGGCTCCCACCTCAAGGAAGTGATCAAACTCCTCTTCCACTCTTTGGAGTGGGCTTTACTAGTATTGTACCCCTTTTTTAATCCAGTTCTTACCTAAGTCTGGGTGTGCTCTTCCCCCTATATATTTATTCTTCTGTTGGTGAGCTGCTGCTGCAGAGGACCACTGTGGGACCTCCCTGACACTCTGCTGAGGCCACCCCTCCATATAATCTGCACAGGAGCATTCTTAGGGACCGGCGTCAGTCAGGGCACTGGGGAGTACCCCCAAGGGATGCTATACCCAGCGTGGGGAAGCCCCCAGAGTGTCTTGGTCCTAATCTGCCTGCTTGTCTTCCTGGTTAGGGAACCAAAAATGTTGCAGGAAAATAGCAAATTAAAACAGACATATACTTACACCAACAATATAGAGGAAGGAACCTTTAATTGATGATGAGAACTCAGGTGCCTCAAGGCATGAAATGCTGAGTTCCAGGAAACAGTTTTTTCCCAAACTCTTTTATAACTTTTTTTTTCTTCAGTTCAATATCAACTACATAGTTATGGCTACAGATGTTAAAAACCAGGATATTGTTATTAATTACTGAATCTTTTTTCTTTTGCTTTTCAAAATTATTTTAGTTCAGTGTAAAGTTTATTCTTATCTTTAGAAAAGGAGTTCTTCTGCAGCTGCCTGATGCTGTCTCAGGATCACTAAGAAGTATAAGATTTATTTCAGCTTCTTCAGCACCACAACTGACCCCTTGTTGCCTTCATATCTATGTAAATTCTGGTGATGATCTGAGACTTCTAGGGAACAGAAGTGCCTCCATAGGAAGTGTCTATACGCACACAAACATACAAACACCCATACCCTGGAAAATGGGCTAAAATCTTAACTCAAACAGGTGTCTCTCATGTCTATGTTTTGTGTCTTGCCCATCACCCTGGACCCTTGTTTTGGTCTCCTCCCATTCACCCTGTAGGTGAGGGGAATTAGTGTCTACTTCACTTCTAAGGGAGGTTGAAAGAGGAATTCATGGTGAGGTGGTCATCAAAAACATGAACTTTACACACAACTATAAGAGGGAATTTACCTAACAATTTTAAGCAGTGCAACCTAGTTCTTTGTACCCTCAATGATTCCCCAACAATTAAAAATAATAATAAATAAAAATAAAGATTAAAAAAAACAACATGAACTTTAGAGGTTTCCCACTTTATGGTCGATAATGGCAATTGAGGGACCTGAAAGGCATTGCTGTAGGGAGTACATGTTCTAGAAGGAATGAATTTAGACTAATCAATGTTTATGGTAATAGCGACACCTAGAGGAATGTCGCTTTATAACTTAAATAGGAGTTCCTTAAAGGGCCCATTATGTCCATCAAACCAGCTGCCTAGGGCCTACAGGGAGGTAGAAATTCCATTTACTGCCATCTACAAGAGCCTAGCATTGTATATTCTGTGGCCTCAGTACAGTCCATCCTCATTATTTGCAGTTTCCATATTTGAAAATTCACCAACGAGCTAAAACTTAACCAATATTTGCAGTGCTTTTGCAGGCGTTCATAAACATGCATAGACCAGCAAAAAAAATTCAATAATCTGATGCATGTGCTCCCAGCTGAGGTCAGATAAGGCAATGCTCTACCTTCACATCTCAGCTCTCACACTGTAAAGAAGTGTCTTTTTTGCACTATATTTAGTACCATGTTGTTGAAATTTCTGTTCTTTTTGTTTATAATTTCACTGTTCACACTTTCTGGGTGACGGACACAAGTACAAGTCAGACTTTGGACTGTATCTTACAAACACAAATAATGTAACCTAATCATATGTACCCTCACACTAACCCAAAATTTTAAAAAAACAATAATTTCACTGTTTAAAATGAAAAACATAGTGCTAAAGTGCAATCTAGTCTTCCTATACTGTGATATGCCCTATGGAGAAATATGTGTTTTAGGTATGAGTTAAAATGCTGTTGTCCATAAGTTCAGTGTAAATTCACAAATGATATATACTGAAGTGTCTTTAAACAGAAATACACATAAAACAAGGTTCTATATTGACTAGTTGATAAAACCGTTGTGACCAGAGGCTTGCAGAAAGTGAGTCACTGCCTTAGAGTTAATCCCTTTAGGGTAAAGAAATCTGAGATACCCAAAATATAAAGCAGGTTGTTATAGACTTAACTGTGTCCCCACCTAGATCCATAGGTACAATGTTTAATAGTCACAAGTTCATTGCTCATAGTGACTTCACAGAACGTAACCACCACGAATAACAAGAATCAACTACCTTTGTGAAGACATCTGTTATCTTGTGGATTAGTCTGCCAGTGCTGCCATAACAAAATACCAGAGACTGGGTGACTTAACAGAGATTCGTATTTTCACAATTCTAGAGACTAGAAGTCTAAGGCTAAGGTGCCCGCAGTGCTAGTTAATGATGAGGCCTCTCTCCTCAGCTTGCAGATGGCCATTTCCTCACTCTTTCCTCACCTGGCAAGAGAATAAGTTCTCTGCTGTCTGTTTCTCCTCTTATAAAGACACTAGTCTTATCAGGTAAGGGCCCTCAGATGAGGGCCCTATCCTTATGACCTCTTTTAAACTCAATTACCTCCTGAAAGATCCCGTTTCCAAATACAGTCACATTGGAGGTTAGGGCTCTAACCTGTGGATCACAGACAATGGCCCAGGAGTTTGCAAAAATGTACTTACTGATAGGGCCAGTTTTTGGTCAGGGCATCTGGTGCTAAGAAGACTCCCTTTGCTCCTGTCCTTTATCACAAAAATCCTGGTTAAGGAATAGACAGAAGTAATACATATGATGGTAACAATCTCATCTGTGGTATACACACTCCCATTGCTGTTCACTCAGTTGCTCCCAAGGAGCTCCTCAGGTAGCCAAAGAGGTCTAGGAGAGGGGTGACCTCCTCCAGCACCTTGGCATCTGGCAAGGTACTAAAGACAGTGGAGGACATGCTTTCCTGCATGCAGGATATGCCAGGGGAGAAGATTTGGTTCCATCCTGTATCAAGAAGGCATAAATAACCACCCTGAGTTCATGGGGTTCTGGTTCCACAATGCAAAGCATATTGAGCAACTAGGTACAGAGGATCACAGGCTCAGGGTGTATGAGAGCCTCTATTTTGTGGACAGACCAGTATATGACCAGCAATTGCTACTTTAACAGTGTACAATGCAAAGCTCAGAAGGGCAGTTTCTTGCATGAGAAGCCCATGGCAAACTTACAGCCCTCGTGGCTGGCCAGAAACCACAAGGGTCATGAGAGGAGATTACTACATGTTCTACAATGAAAGAACCTCTCATGGCACTAACAGTGATAGGCAAAGCCACACTGAATAGGGGGGTTGAATTAGGAGAAGTACCAAATGCTTCTCCTGGTTTTTTTTTTTTTTTTTTTCTCATCAGTGCCTAGGCCACAGGCCACCGTGGAAGTGCACTTTGATCATCATAAATGTCAGGAAAGTACACACAACCACAGCAAGGGAAGCAGCAACAGCAAAGGAGACAGGCAAGGTTACTTACTACCTTTGCCTGAACAACTATTAGGCAATTAGGGTTTCATGCTTAATTCTCCTTGGAGAGAAAACCTAACAAAGGGCCATTACTGGGCCTATCCCAGAGTTGCACAATCACAAACAAGGTATTTATGTCTGCTCCAAGCAGCCAGTAACAGTAATTAGGCTAGATGCATTGGTCACTGCCCAAACGTCACTAGCCTGACCCCCAGTAAGTGGGACTCAAGCGCTGACCAGTTAGGGCATATGTCACTGTCTTCATAGGTAGAACAGAGAACACCTGCCCAATACAGGCCAAACTTGATGGTATATCACAATATAAAATACAATTCAACACCTAACAAAGACAACACAGTGCTACGCAAGCCTAAGAGTACCCCCAACAACTGATAGTGTCATCTCAGACAGCCTTCACTGTATCATAGAACTAGTCAGTTAGCCAAGGGGCAGTTAGTTAAAGCTAACCAGATGTCCTTGGTCATGGTTAGGCCATTATTTTAATAGCTTCCATTGGTGAACAAGTGATTTCTGCCTTAAGGTTACTAGGATGGCCAAACACACAACACCCAACACTGAACAGATGAGAGCCACAGAAATTTACTAGCCTCAAATATTAACAGCTGGAGGAGGAAGACACACAGGATTTACACTCAGGAACTTAATGAAAAACCAAGGACTATGGGAACCAGGTTTTGTAGTATCAAGGGAGGGTACGCTTTGGTTTCTGAAGGAGGATGTGATTGGCTTATGTGAATAACTCCGTGGTTGACACAGAATTGAAACCACCACTGAGAGATAAGAAGGAAATACACCTGGTCTACTAGATTAAGGAAAGCTGTTTGGCTATGAGACTTTATTCAGGAGCAGAGTGTGGAGGGGACTTATGGTTAGGCCGTTTGAGGCTCTCCTATCCTACCAGATGTCAAGGCAGCTCATATTAATTTTAGTTCTCATATCACACCTCCTTCCCATGCACGCAGCTGCCAGAGTGACTGGAGAGATCTACTGGGGACTCTGTCCCTGGGGATGGACAGGTAGGCCCCGAAATGAAGGCATTTGAGCACGACTAGTACTACAGTAACATGTGGGCTTATTCCCATCTCAGTGAGGGAGATCTCAGAAATCTTGGTTCATGTTTCCCTTAGCCAACTCCTTTCAAGTGACTGTCTGCCCTCCCCACTTTGGCAGGCTGGAATCTCCACTTACCAATAAAAGAGGTCCAGGACAATGTTCAATCCTTGGAAGATGGAGCGGAATTTTGAGGTAGGACCGAATATCCCGGCCCTGATGAGCAGCATAGGACAGAGGCTCAAAGTTCGCCTCAGAGGCCTCAGAGCACCATAGGACAGAGGGCATGGGGGATGGCTACAGACTGCAAAGAGGAGGGAGGAAGGGAGAGCAGCACCATAGCACCCGATGAGAGGAAACTATGTAGGAGGTACCAGCTATTCCGCAAAAAGTTATCTCTAACCTCCACGAGAGCAACGTAGAGTAATAGGGAGTAGGACTGGCAGGGGTCAGTCAGGAGCCTCAAGCCGGGGAGTGGCCACAGGAGCAGCTACGCAGCAGCTGTATTCCACATGGTGCCCCCAGGACGCGTAGCTGCAACTGCGCAGGTGCTGAAGCACCGGGCTTGGCTGACTCCGCCCTTCCAGGCTGCAGCCTGCCTTGCCAATCTGGCAAGTTCCAGAAGCCAGACAAAAAAGGCTCAGAAGAGCATCTTTGCGTTCAGTCTGTCTGCCCCAGCCCCTCTTCTTCAGACCTCTACCATCTTTCCAGGGCCAGGGCCAGCTGCGACTAGGGGTACTCTGCCCTGTGCCTTTTCAAAAAATGCAAAATGGTTATTTTCTGGGAACAGCACACGCCCCCAGAGTTTTCTTCTTGTGGAGAAGGAAATATAGTGACTTGATTGCCATGGCTGAATCTGCGTTTTGAAAGACCTGGACACCTTTGGGGATCGAAGGTACTGCTAGTCATTCCCACATCCTTGAGCCTCTAGTAAACCTAAGTGCCTTTCCTTTGAATGGGGTGAAAGAGAATTACCAATCCACAGGGCTTTGGCCCCAGCAGGAGTACTTCTCTATGAGTACAGAAACTGAGATACCAGAGCCCAAGAATTGCCTGAAAATTTAAATTTCTCAGAGTTCTCTTTGCTCCAAGTTTCAGTCCCCAGGACATAGCTCAGAGAACTGGAAGGGTAGTTCACCAACTGAGATCACCCCCAGGATATGACCTTATCCCTTAGCCAGGAAGTGCAGAGTTGAAGTGAGGGTTCTTGGCTGACACCACACAAAGGAAAAAGAGGGCAAATGTTCCTGCATCTAATCTTCTAAGGGAGTTAGCCCATGGAAAACAAGCCATTCCAATGATCCAGTATCTGGCCCTGTCGTGTGGGAAAAAGACTGGCATTTTAACTGCCCTGAACACTGCCCCGTGGAACAGAAGGATCTCAGAGGATGAGGATATGCCTCCACTCAATCCCCTTCATCCTTCCTATTTCAGCTGATAAAATGAGTTCAGAAAGAGGCTTTTCCAGAGCCCATGAGCCAAATGGGCAACCAAAAAATAGCTCAGTTTTGTTCACCAGCACTGGACCTCCTAAGGCATGCCGTTTAGAAGTGTTAAAATCAAAATGGATTTCAGGTTCTTCCTGGTTAACTCAAACATTCAAACAGAAAAATGATGTTCTTCCCCTTGCAGTATTTGGTGAAATGAGTTGGGACTGCTTGTGCCCAGCATATTGCAAAGCTTCAGTTACCCGGAACTCCGAGGAATGGGTGAGTGTTTCACACGGTTAAGAATTTTAACTCTTTCCTAACCCCCACCCCCGTCTTAACCTATTTGTGGTGTTACGAAGGAATATGTGGGTATTTTATAAACAAAAAAAGTGCAGTGGCTCATACCCATAATCCTAGCTCTCTGGGAGGCTGAGATAGAAGGATCCCTTGAGCTCAGGAATTGGAGGCCAGAGTGAGAAAAAAACAAGACCCTGGTCTCTACTAAAAATAGAAAAAATAGCCCCCAGGGATTAGTGGTGGGCACCTGTAGTTCTAGCTATCTAGGAGGTGAGGGAGGAGGATCGCTGGAACCAGGGAATTTGAGGTCACTGTGAGCTAGGCCAACGCCATGGCACTTTAGCCTGGACAACAGAGTGAGACTCTAAAAAGGAAAAGTGGTTTATTTAGCTGGTGGTTCTATAGGTTATACAGAGAGTGTGGCACTAGCACCTGCTTCTGGCAAGGGCTTCAGGCTGCTTCCACTCACTGAGAAGAGAAGGTATATGCAGAGATCCCATGGCAGGAGGAGGGAGGTTCCAGATTCTTTTAAACAACCAGCTCTTGTGGGAACTAATAAAGCAAAAGCAAAAACTCTCTTACAACCACCAGGACAGCACCAGGCCCTTCCTGAGGGATCTGCCTCCAAGACCTGAACACCTCCCATTAAATCTCATTTCCAACACTGGGGATCAGATTTCAACATGAGATTTGCAGGGGTCAAACATCCAAACCATAGCACCCTCCCTATGTTTTTTGTCTTGTTTTTTTTAATCATTTTAGAATCTTTATTAAAAAAATGCGGCATAGTTCCCTACCTTATTTTAACCAGTAGAACATCCTCACACCTTCTTTTCCCTTTTCCTCCCCCATACACTTCTATTTTCCACTGTAGCAAATGCTTCCCTCCCAGCAGAGATCATCCCTCAGGAAAAAAGGTGGGAGGAACATATATCACTGGCCATCACATACACATACAGGAATGGGTCAGAGGAACCCATCCCTACTGCTATTCATCCTGTGCCCCTGGCATCCTTGTAGAAACAATCCTTGCTTGTCAACCACAGAAGGGCCATTTTAGGTCATTTTGTTCAAGAACCTAAATTGTATGTAAGGAAACTGAGGTCTAGAAAAGGAAGAGGGATTTGCCCAAAGTTTTGTAGCAGCAGGGACCAAAACTAGTACTCTATTTCCCAGGTTTGCCTGCTTCACTAATTGTTTTTTAGTGGCAGTTGGCCTTGACTGTTATTTCAAGCAACTACCAGCAGGTGGGAGTAGATTTGTTTGGTTGGAAGCAGATTGTTCCCAGCACTCTAGAAACAAATTTCACAGTTAGCCCTTCAGTTGTCAGGGAAAGCAAGCCTGAAGCCCAAAGTTTTGTTCCTAGGTACCTTTGTGACTGTGGAGAGTGCCAAAACCCTGCTGGCATGTTGAATTCACTTCAGAGCTTATATCCCAGACTCATGTGGCAAATGTCCCAAAGGCAACAAGAAATATGCAAATCCCACTATAATTTGTACTTGTTGTGCTTTTGTCTAGTTAATTTATTGGAATATCTATAAATATCTAGATTGAATGGCCCTTAAACTTGAATATGGGATCACAGTGTAGGGAAAAGGCCACTGACTTAGGAATTAGTTCTGTGTTCTGACCTACCTGTGCCACACAATAGTGAATGCAATCGCTTGACAGGGACACATTCTGAGAAATGTGTTGTGCAAATGTCTTCATTGTGCAAACTTTACATGTAGTTACACAAACCTAGATGGTATAACCTACTACACATCTAGACTATATGGTTTAGACTACTGCTCCTAGGCTAAAAACATGTATAGCATGTGACTATACTGAACACTGTAAGCAATTGTAACACAATGGTAATTAGTATTTGTGTATCTAAACATAGAAATGGTACAGTAAAAATACAATATAGAAGATAAAAAATGGTTTACCCACGTAGGGCACTTAGTGTGAATGGAGTTTGTAGGATTGGAAGTTTCTCTGGGTGTCAGTGAGTAAGCGGAAATGAATGTGAAGGCCTACAATGTTACTGTACGCTGTAGACTTTATAAACATTGTAAATTTTATAAAATGGCTTTCTTCAATAATAAATTAATCTTACCTTACTATAACTTTTTCACTTTATAAACTTTTTTATTTTTTTAATAATACTTAGCTTAAAACACAAAAACATAAAGCTACAAAAAAAATTGTCTTTATTCTATAAGCTTTTTCCTATTTAATTTTTTTTCCTTTTAAATTTTTTCGTTAAAAACTAAGACACAACACACAGATTAGCCTACGCCTGCACAGGGTCAGGATCATGCATATCACTGTTTTGGGGGGGCAGGCAATGACACACACAGCTGCTGTCAACTCCTAGGATATGAATGCCTCCTTCTGGATACCTCCTGAAGGACTTACATGAGGCTATTTTACAGCTAACTTCTTTTTAATAAGTAGTACACTTTAAAATAACAAGAAAGAGTATAGTATAGTAAACTCAAAGCTATAGGAATTTTTCAGCTCCATTATACTCTGGGGGGGGCCACTGTACTATATACAGTTCATCATTGACTGAAACGTCTTTATGCAGTGCATGACTATATTCCAGTTTGCCTGGAGTGTAACATTATTTGGAAAGTAAGAAAAAGAGGATAAGAAGTGAGAGAATTGGCAGCACCTGGCCTAGTGAGGGCCACACACTCAGTGTGCATACGATAAATACTTGTTGAGTGAATAAATGAAACTAGAGAGAAAGTTTTGGGCCTGGCTGTCAAAATTATGAAATTTTATTTCCATTTTAGAGGCTATAGGAAGGTTTTGAAGGATTTGTGCAGGAGAAAGACACAATATAGTGTTGCCTTAGGAAGAAATTTGCAGTTTCTTTGTGAAGGAGGGAGGAGAAGGAAGGAAGACTATGGACAAAGCCAGCTGTTAGAGGGCGTTATGCACCTCCGCTGTGGTACTGGCAAGCTAGGTAATTTGGACTAACCCTTCCAACGAGGACATGTAAAAAAAAAAAAACCTAGATGAACTATGTAAAGAAATTATCTTTACTAAGAGCTAAGAAGAAATGGGGCAAAAACTCTAGAAGACAAGAACAAAGACAGAAAAACCCAAAAGCACTTTTGCCTGAGAGCATTCGCTGAATCCAGAAAAAAAAAAAAGTTGTGAATCTGAGCTATGGTCTTGGTGGCCTCATGGGTAAAGGGGACAAAACTTGAAGCCCAAGGCCCCTATGAGGATGGGAGCTAATAAGTCCTTCAGCCACTTTCAGCCTAGACTCTGAATGGCCACCCCTTTGTAATAATGGTGAACCAGAAGTAACCAGTCCTTGTATGGCCTTGTGGTCTAGCTACCAATCACCTGGGCAGCCCAAGTGATTGAACCTGAACTTAAATTAAAATTGTCTTTGAGAGGTAGAGTCTCCAGGCATTTGTCAGAACCAAATGAAAATACTCTCTGGAGGAAGGTTCTGTATTTTTAGGCCTGAAATCAATCTTAAAATAATTGTTTAGGCCAGGTGCGGTGACTCATGCCTAGCATTCTGGGAGGCCAAGGCCGGTGGATTGCTTAAGCTCAGGACTTTGAGACCAGCCTGCAAGAGTGAGACCTCGTCTCTACTAAAAATAGAAAAAGTAGCCAAGCATTGTGGTGGGCACATGTAGTCCCAGCTACTTGGCAGGCTGAGGCAAGAGGAGCTCTTGAGCCCAGGAGTTTGAGGTCTCTGTGAGGTATAATGCCATGGAATTCTACACAGGATGATAGAGTGAGACTCTGTCTCAAAAAACTTTTAAAATATAATTTTTCTTTTCTTTTCTTTTTTTTTTTTGAGACGGAACCTCAAGCTATCCCCCTGGGTAGAGTGCCATGGCATCACAGCTCATAGCAACCTCCAACTTCTGGGCTCAAGCGAGTCTCCTGCCTCCGCCTCCCAAGTAGC
>CAUYQV010057698.1:0-11273 GCA_963574575.1 Galagoides demidoff
CGTTGTGGCGGGCGCCTGTGGTCCCAGCTACTTGGGAGGCGGAGGCAGGAGACTCGCTTGAGCCCAGGAGTTGGAGGTTGCTATGAGCTGTGATGCCATGGCACTCTACCCAGGGGGATAGCTTGAGGCTCCGTCTCAAACAAAAAAAAAAAAAAAAAGGTTAACCGATGAAAACTAGTTGTGTGTAAGCACAGGCTAGCTCTGGAAAGAACAGTTTCTTTTTAAAGTCACAGCTGCCACCCAAGAGGCAAACTCAGTTCAATTCAAGCTGGGGGGAGGGGGGAGAAGGCAGAGGGGGGTCGTGTGCTCCCACTTAATGGGCACAGGGGAAGGATAGAGGGCACACCTCCCACAAGTAAAACAGGGACTCTACCAAACAAATGCAAACACTGTAACCTAATTGTACCCTCTTATTAATCTGAAGTTAAAAAAAAAATTCCATTGCAAAAAAAATAAAAATTACAGCTGCAGATGGTTCAGTTAGGACCTTGGAACCTTGCTGATCTGTGGCCCTGAAGAGCACACAGGCCTATGCTGATATGTAAGGAAAATGTAATCTCTTTATTTCTCTGAAACTAACCTAACATTTTCGAGTGAAACCTCCTTTTCTCGGTTATAAGAAAGTATACGTGAATTTTAAGCTTAGATGCTTCGATGGGTCTCTGCCCATCCCTACCTGCCACTTCCCACGTTGCTCGCTCTCCAAGAGGCATCAGAGAGGGGTGGGAGGCAGATCGGCTGGGTCACTCGGGATCTTGAAGACCTCATGGAGGAAAAGTTGACTATAAAATTTATAATTGTGTAAATTGCCAAAAGAATGGCTTGTCTATTTAGAAGAACATTTAAAAAACGAGGACCGGCAGGAAGCCCCAGATAAAGATGAACACGGGGAGAGGGAGAAGCAGAACGTTACAAAGCTTCTATTATTAAGTCAGCGAGGTGCTGACACACAAATTGCCAGATGGACCAGGACGCAGGCTGGAAAATGCAAAAAAAGATACAAGTGCACAGGGAAACTTAGTGTCACAAAGGAGACATCGCCAAGCAGGAGGGAAAGAAGGGCATTTAAAAAAAGTGAATTTTAGGATACCTGGTGAGTCACGTTGGAAAAGATAAAATTGGATCCATTCTTCACATCATACCCAGGAATAAATTTCAAATAAATCAGAGATTTGAGTGTGGAAAAATGAAGCCCCACAACTACTAGGAGAGAACGTGGGTGAATTCCTTTGTAACCTTTGCACAGAGAAAACCTTCCTCAGGCTTAAAATCCAGAAGCCATGACAGAGAAGATTGATGCGTTTGATTGCATTAAGATGGGGGAGGGGTTCGGGCGCAGTGGCTCACACCTGTAATCCCAGCACTCTGGGAGGCGGAGATGGGAGGATCCCTTGAGCGCAGGAGTTCGAGACCAGCCTGAGCAAGAGTGAGACCCCATCTCTACTAAACGTAAAAAAAACACTAGCCAGGCCTGTGGTGGGCACCTGTAGTCCCAGCTGCTTTGGAGGTTGAGGCAGGGGGGTCACTTGAACTCGGGAGTGGGAGAGTTTGAGGTTGTGATGAGCTAGGCTGATGCCAGGGCTCTCTAGCTTAAGTAGCGAAGTGGAGACCGTGTCTCAAAAAGTCAAACAACAATAAAACACAAAGAAAATCAGAAAAGTGAAAAAAAAACTTGTTATGGCAAAAAAAATACCACAAGCCGAGTATAGCAAACTGGGGGAAAACATTACAGACCAATGTTACTATCCTAATACATAGATTTCAAGTTGAAGAAGAAAATGGCCAAAAAATCAACAGAAACTCAGGCTGGAGAAATGAACCGTCCTAGCCATGAAATCTAAGTGGCCCTTAACTACATGAACAGATTCTCAAACCTGCCTGTGATAAGAAAAATGCAGCTTAAAAGTCGCTAAGATATCATTTCCCACCTAGCAGATTGGCAAAAGCCAAAATGTCTGACAACGTATTCTGTTGAGAAGCTACGGGAAATGGGCATTCTCACACATTGCCAGTGGGAATGCAAAGTGGGGAATTCCTACGGAGGGGGATTTGGCACTTCCTAGTAAAATTACATATGCATTTGTTCACTGAGCTGGCTTTCGGTCTTATACATTTCTTGAAAAGGGTAGTGTGGCAAAACTAGGAAAAGATTCATAGTCCAACAGCACCAGGTGACAAAGACAGCAGCCACTCATCCGTCCCTCGGTAGGGATCCGGCCAATAACTTACTCAGTACATTTACAACATGGAGGGGTATTCAGCTGGAAAAAAGATGCGTTTCTGTATATTACTATTATATAGTTCTTTCTTTCTTTTTTTTTTTTAGACAGAGCCTCAAGCTGTCCCCCTGGGTAGAGTGCTGTGGCTCTCAGCAACCTTCAACTCCTGGTCTCAAGTGAGTCTCCTGCCTCTGCCTCCCAAGTAGCTGGGACCACAGGTGCCCGCCACAACGCCTGGCTATTTTTTGGTTGCAGCCGTCATTGTTGTTTGGCGGGCCGGGGCTGGATTCGAACCCTCCACCTTAGGTGTATGTGGCTGGCGCCTTAGCCACTTGAGCCACAGGCGCTGAGCCTATATAGTTATTTCTAGGTTATCCAGATAAGTAGAAAAAGCAAGTGGGTAATACACATCGCATATAAACAGTATATTATGCTATACCATTTATGTGGTTTATGTGATAAAGGGGAGGGCTCTGACTATGCACATACACACATACATTTTCCCACAAATATATCGAAACTTGTATTTTTTAAATGGAAAGATAAACCATAAAGAGGAAAAAAAAGTTTACTCACAGGGAGATTAGAGCTGTGTGAGCGGGTAGGAAAGCCAGAATTCTCTATCGCTTGGTGTAGTAGACTTGATTTTAAAATCAGGCAAATATTTGCATAATAATAAAACAAAATTAAATTTTGAAATAAAAAATCCTGGCTCGGTGCCCGTAGCACAGTGGTTAGGGCGCCAGCCACGTACACCAGGGCTGGCGGGTTCGAACCCGGCCCGAGCCTGCTAAGCAACAATGACAACTGCAACCAAGCTGGGCATTGTGGTGGGCACCTGTAGTGCCAGCTACTTGGGAGGCTGAGGCAAGAGAATCGCTTAAGCCCCAGCGTTTGAAGTTACTGTGAGCTGTAACGCCATGGTACTCTACCCAGGGCGACATAGCGAGACTCTGTCTCAAAAAAATAAAATAAAATATCCCTAAAAATGGTAAAGCAACAAGACAAATGAATCTGTGTATCGGTGGCACAACATACATGGGTTGGATATTTCAAGAGATTTTAATTCACTATAATTTGACCATTCATCCATAGGGAAATAGATTGTAAGTAGAAAAAGAACTACCAGAAAGAAAAAAATCTTCCCCCCACCCCCAGGGCGGGGTTTGAACCCACTGCCTCCAGTATATGGGGCCAGCACCCTATGGCTTGAGCCACAGGTGCCACCCCAGAAAAAAACCTTTTTACGTAATCATGTTGCCAGTGGTGGTGGTGGTGTTGTTACTTGTTGTACATGGGTTGTCAGACGCAGCAATCTAGTGATTACAGGGGTGTCCTTGAGGACTGGGACTTGGATGTAGGAGAGAGAAGGTGCAGAGGTAAATTTGACAGTTCTGAGAAAAAACAAAGTTTGTCCTGAATTGGCTTTGAATGTATTTAAATATATCATGAGTGAATTTGTTATGCATTTTATTCTTGAAAAATGTTAATTCCTGGGTGGCATCTGTGGCTCAGTGAGTAGGACACTGACCCCATATACCAAGGGTGGCGGGTTCAAACCCAACCCTGGACAAACTGCAACAAAAAAATAGCCGGGCGTTGTGGTGGGCACCTGTAGTCCCAGCCACTAGGGAGGCCGAGGCAAGAGAATTGCCTAAGCCCAAGAGCTAGAGGTTGCTGTGAGCTGTGATGCCACAGCACTCTACTGAAGGTGATAAAGTGAGACTGTCTCTAAAAAAAAAATTGTAATTCCTAATTCTAGATACTGAAAAGCCCATGAACAATGGCCATTCCCTAAAATTGAGAACTCCTCACTCTCGGACTGTGGTATTTAAATGTCATTTCCTTCTAAAAGGAAGCTAGCTTTCTGTTTTCTTTTCTTTTCTTTTTTTTTTTTTTTTTGAGACAGAGTCTCACTTTGTCACCCTTGGTAGAGTGCTGTGGCATCACAGCTCACAGCAACCTCAAACTCTAGGGCTCAAGCGATTCTCTTGTCTCAGCCTCCCAAGTAGCTGTACCTCACCATACCCAAATAGTTAATGAGAGGACGTTTCTCTTTAAAAAAGGGGTCCAGCTAACAAATGAAGAAGGAAAGCCATAATTTTTCAAGGCCTGATTTACGGTTCCGTGCAACGATCACCAAGAGCTGCTATCATCACCGGAGGAGAGACATCCAGACATTAGGTATCTCTACTGAAAAATTCAAACCCGAATCTGAACAGCCCCAGACGTAAGCTGTCCCCACTTACAGGCAATACTGGGGACAGGACAGAGTAACATGGGGATCACACATTAGGGTGTGATCACAAAACTGCACTGCAGGAAACTCCAGGTTTCTTCAACGATAAGTTGCAAGGAAAGTAAAAAAGCAAAGAGAAAATCTGCAGGCCGGTTGTTCAGGTAACGCCTTTTTTACGGTGGCAGTAGGTGGAAGACAGATGTATTAATCCCGGGTTGATAACGTTTGAAGCTGGGTGGTTGAGTACATGAGGAATCATTATACTCTGCTATTTTTGTGTATGTTTGGAATTTTTCATAATAAACCATTGTTATTGCAAACCCACTCCGGGTCCCCAAAGCTGGGCATCCCCTCCTCCTCTTTGCATTCCTGCTCCAGCGCTCGGACAAAGGAACGGCCAGAACTCAGGCCCCAGGGACGGCAGCGGAGAAAAGCAACTGACATATTTCCAAGAATATTATTTCCATTCCGGAAGATTTATTTTTGATGGAAGATGATAAGTTCCATTTTACACGTGTTGAATTTGAGCTTCCCGACTCCAGCAGGGGGTGAAAAGGCAAGAACTTGGAATAAAAGGCACACAGCAGGGCTGGAGCTGTGGAGGTGGAGGAGGACCCCAGAGGAAAAGGCCCCGAAAAGAAAGAGCAGAAAACCTGGGGGCAGACTCACCTCCCCCCTCCCTCCCTGCGTTCACTCCCTCATTGGAAGACGTGCGTGCGTGGTGAGTACCTATGAGGTGTCAGAACCTGGTAGGAAGGTGGACCAAGCTAGGAAGAGCACCCAGTGCGGGCACGAGGGCGCATGTGAGACGCAGGGGCACCGAGGAGACCTGTGATGTTTGTCTGAAGAGTGTGAAGAAAAAAGTGTAGTTGAGACCAGCAACCTCGTGTCCTTCCTGGCCAATGCAACAATGGGGAACTTGCACCAAGATGTTTTTCTCTCTGCTAAAAAGAAAGCGCTGTGCTGCCCATGTCCTCCTTTGCTGCTTCTGGCTTGTGGACGCAGGGTGAGGCCATGATGCTTAAACAAGCCAGGAACCCGCAGGCAGGAGGATAAGAAGTCACAACCCAAGAGAGCTCGAAGGTGCTTGGGTCCTTGAGGCCATCGCTGAACTGCTAAGCAGGCCCTGACCCGCCTCCCTGCGACCCATTGCGCCACAGGAAGCGGTTTCCTATTTAAAACAATATGGAACTGCTCTCTCTCGCTGTTCTGTGCAGTGACATAAACTCCTCACTGATGTATCTCTTCTGGGGCAAACTGTGAATTACTTGGAGAAACCATATAGCAAAATGGTTTCAACAGACACGTGTGAGGTTTATATGACCCTTCAGGAAAGCAATGAAAATGGACGTGGGCAGAATCCCCCTGCCTGCCCACAAGTCTACAAGAGTGGATCAGACACAAAGCCGCCCGGACTGGGCCAGAAGGCAGGGGGAGGTGGGGCTCTGGTCCCCTGGCTGTCCCCTCTCTGCTTTGTCTCCTGGACCCTCCGTGTGGTGGCCTCTCCCTCAGAGCAGGCTGGCCCCTGCTTGTCCAGCAACAAGCGCTCATCTTGTCAGGGAGAGGGAAGGGGAAACAGATCCCAAGAAAGTAGCAGGACGAAGGGAACAATTTCTTTTACGAAAATGTGAGCATGTTTGTGGCTGGAAGGAAGAGAGAAACCGAAAACGGAAGCAAAGAAGATGATGATTGAAGGAAGAAAGAGGCCATGGCTGTAAGCCCAGCACTCTGGGAGGCCAAAGTGGGTGGAGCTGAGCTCACCAGTTAGAGATCAGCCTCAGTGAGAGTGAGACCTCGTCTCTAAAAATAGCCGGGCATAGTGGTGGGTGCCTGTAGTCCCAGCTACTGGGGAGGCTGAGGCAAGAGGATCACTTGAGCCCAAGAGTTGGAGGTTGCTGTGAGCTGTGATGCTACAGCACTCTACCCAGGGCGACAGTGAAACTCTGTCTCCAAAAAAAAAAAAAAAATGGTAAGAAAGGTGGTACTTACCTCAAAGGGCTGCTGTTATCATCAAACCGAGTAATCTGTGTAATCTACGAGCCCAGTGTTCAGTAACATGTTAACTATTATAATGTATTTATTCAACAAAATCGTGGAATTGCTACATGCCAGGCACTGTGCTAGATGTGAAGATATACATCAGTAAATAAAGTTAACATGGTTCGTGAAGCTCTTGTTTATTGCCAAGGGAATAACAGACACAGTGGGCAGGAGTTCCCATCTGAGAGACTCAGGGAGATGGGGCAGATCATACAAAACCCACATGACACTTCAGGGCTGTGTCAAGAAATGTAAGTTGGGGAGTAATAGATTGATGGAGTCAGCTCTATACAAAACAAGATTGGAAACTTGCTTAGTGAATGTGGAACCAGGATGGAGTGGGTTGAATAATTTCCCCCAAATTCATGTCTATCCAGAACCTCAGCGTGTGACCAGGCAGCTTGGGCAGACCAGGAAACAGGGGTTTGCCCACCTGCCTTTCCTGCCTCTGCTAGATGGACATCGGCCAACAGACTTGGCCAAACTGCAGGAGGACAGTGACCCCATCAGCATTCTTCTTCCTCTGATCCTCTCCTCACCTTCTGTGTTGCTGGGATTTTAAAACACATTGCGCCCCCAGAGTGTGGCAGGCAACTCACTGTGACCTGGTCAGAAGGACTCTGAGCCTCCAGAAGCTTTTAGTTTCTTATTGTTGTTCATGAGCTTGCAAAAGGGGCTTGTTTGTAAGACTAGGGAATCAGCCTTCTATTTATGAAACAATAGCAACTGATAAAACAAACACAAACAGAGGGCACTTGAAAATAGCAGGACAGAAACCCAGCAGCTGGAAGAAGCACCAGCTCTCTCCACGCTTGCCAGGCCCGCACCTGCTGCCAGCCCTTCCCCTGCCCTGACTGACAGCCGACGTCCTCCCCAGCCTCGGACAGAGTCAGCTGCGCTGGCCTCCATCTCCCTCCAGCCCTGCGGGGTGGGAACTGCATGATGCCGACTTTCGTGTTCCCAGGCAGCGCCTTGCCCGCAGCAGAACCTCCCTCAGCAGATGCCTTTGGTGGAGTAAGAGCCGTTTCCATTGTACCTGCCCTTCGTGTGTAGCTCTGAACACACGCCATCGCCCTGTTAACTGCTGACACATGGCGGGTGCTCAAAACAAACTTGGTGTCACCTCACATGGTCCTTTTAAATGTCAACCCTGCCCTTGGATGGAAAATAGCCCAGGACACCGAGGTCTCGCTCAGCCTCAGGTTAGGCAGCCTGCGGCCACTGTGTGTCCTCAGAAGGAGAACGTTTAGTCTGAGGCAAGGCTCAGACGCGTCACTGTGGGTGAGGGTCCCTCCTTCACTCTGTCCCCACTGCTATGATTAGGGCCCCCCCAGAGGAGAAGAGGAGGACGGACAGAGGACAGGACACAGGGCCGTGCTTGCACCCCAGCTGCTCTGTGCTCCCTTGGCCTGGCAGACATGAAGGGGACTCTTTGTCTGAGGGGCTCACCCTTAGGCCTTCAGAGACTCCCCTCAGCCTCTCCTCTGCACCCCCTTGGCCACGGGGAAGTATCTCCCACCCAGGGGCCTGTACTTTCTTCCTCAATGCTTGGAAGCTGGTGTCACCTCCCCTTGAGTTCCATGGTCCCTCTGGCTGGTCCTAGTTGGATCCAGTCCCCACGGGGGCTACCAGGAGTCTCTGTGTGCCTGACTCCACCAGGCTGCACATAGGCAGCTCCCAGCGTCATGGCATTGTCCCTCAGTCACAGGCTACTTTGATCTTCTAAAGCAGGGTTCCTCAAACTTTTTAAATAGGGGGCCAGTTCACAGTCCCTCAGACCTCTGGGGGGCCAGAGTGCAGGCCCCAGGACGAGTCAGCTGCTAAGCAGGACAGGCAGCAGTGGTAAAAATATCCAGTAGGCCGCATGTGGCCTGTCGGCCGTAGTTTGAGGACGCCTGTTCTAAGGCAGGAGTTAGCATCCCTCTGGGTCCCCAAGTCACAAAATCTCATCTAACACCCTACAAGTGGCCCCACGAGCGTCCCCCTTCTAGGCTTGGGGTAAAGGAGATGGCACCACCAACCACACACCCATCCACGCTGGCATCCTCTGACCCCATTTTATGTTCCCATCTGAGTGAGGGCTTCAAGATTCATGGAACCAATTTTCCACATTTCCTTCCCAAATTGGGCACACGGGGCCGAACATCATCCTTACTTTGGCATCAGGTATACACAATATTAGGATTTTGATAGAAAGCATAAGAATAGATCATACAGTTTTTAATGAGCATCTTTGTTTTTCATAAAAATTAGGGGGGGAGATAGGGTCTGACTATGTTGCCTAGTCAAGGACTCAAGGACTCAAGGCAACATAGTCAGACCCTATCTCCCCCCGATTTTTTATGAACAACAAAGATGCTCATTAAAAATGCATTTTATGTATCCAAGAAACATAACTTGGATTAACTTAAGCAAAGGAAGTGGGAATAAGGGGTTTTGATAGAGCCCCCTGGCACCTGTATTTCCCTCGCTCCCCCTGGGTGGTCCCTTGGGCCGTGGGTGGTCGGATGTCTTCCACGTGCTGGGGACCACGCGGCTTCTGACAGCTGCAGAGCAGGAGACCACTGTCCTCTGTAGCTCTAGGGAAAGGTCCTAGAGAGGGACCCGGACAGCTTTGTGTAAGTCAGACATGAAAAGATGAGGGAGAAAAACACACAGGGCAGCGGGAGACAAAGGCCACCACAGCAGCCCAGGGGGCTGGACCCCCAGCACCGCAGAGAAGAGCAGAAACCATGAGTCAGCCGGATTCAGGGGTCTGGCTCCATGATCCTGAGCAGAGCTGGGTGCTGCCTACTTTTGGAAAGTATGACAACATTAACCTTTCCTGCGTCCAGGTGTGGTGAAGCAAGTGTATACCCATCACACACACACGTATAAAATTCCTCAGTCTGTTACCCACCCCTGATTCCACATCACCGTCCTTTTAACAGCACAGAGGACGCCATCGGACCAGAAGCCTCTTCTTGTCAGCAACACGGCTGCTTTAACTAGAAGCACACACACCCTGCAGTGAGAAGGTTAAGTGGGCCGGCGCAGTGAGGGGCTCACACCGGCAATCCCAGCACTTTGGGAGGCTGAGGCGGGAGGATGGCTTGAGTCTAGGAGTTGAAGACCAGTCTGGGCAACATAGCAAGGCCTGGTCTCTTTACAAAAAATAGCAGGATATGGTGGTGCACACCTAGAGTTACAGCTGTGGTACTCAGGAGGCTGAGGCAGGAGGATCCCTTGAGCCCAGGAGTTCCAGGTTACAGTGAGCTATGATCACACCTCTGCACTCCAGCCTGGGGGGCAGAGTAAGACTGGAAAAAAAAATATGCTGAAGTGGTCTACTCTAGAATGTACAGATCCTGTGTCCTTTGCAACACCAGAAATACCTGGGCGATATTCATGGCTGTGCAGAGAATGTCAGGGAATAAGCAGTGTGTGAGGCAGCTTGGTGTGGTCAAGCACCTCCTTAAATCTCCATAGAGCAGCCCCAGGGTCCCTTGGGGGGGCTGAAATATCATTAGGGGGTCAGGGTAGGTCGAGACATCCTTTCCTCAATGAAAGCAGCTCTGCTTTATTTTATTATTTATTTATTTGAGACAGAGTCTCACTTTGTCTCCTTGGTAGGGTGGTGTAGTATCATAGCTCACAGCAACCTCCACCTCCTGGGCTCAAGTGGTTCTCTTGCCTCAGCCTCCCGAGTAGCTGGGACTATAGGTGCCTGCCACCACAACACCCAGCTGGGTTTTTTTTGTTTTGTTTTGTTTTTTTTTGGAGATGAGGTCTTGCAGCTTTTCTTTCAAAACAAAAGTTACCGAGGTATCATTTGCAAACACGAAATGTACTTATTTTGTACAGTTCAGTGAGTTCTGATAAATGGAAGCACCATTGCCACAGTCAACACACTGAACCCCTCCCAGAGCACCCAAGGTCCCCTCTCCTCTGTGCTTCCTGCCCACGTGCCCCGTTCTACCACCTCCTGGCACCGAGGACTGGCTCTGCCCTTTCCCACCTCTCACAGAGAGGGAAGGTGTTGTGTGTGTTCTTCTGAGTCTGGCTTCCATTTCTTGGAGTGTTTATTCTGAGATTTGCCCGTGGTCTGCATGTCCCAGTCCTTCATTCTTTTTTATTAGGGAGCTGTATTCCACTGCATGAATATACCACCATTTATTTATTCTTCTTAGGTCTCCTATATTCAGGTTGGGATATCATTTCAGCCCAATTCATAATTGCCAAGACATGGAATCAGCCCAAGTGCCCACCGAGCCACGAGCTGATTAACAAATTGTGGTATAGGTACACCGTGGAATACTATGCAGCCATAAAAAAGATGGAGACTTCACATCTTTTATGTTTACCTGGATGGAGCTGGGACATATTCTTCTTAGTAAAGTATCTCAAGAATGGTGGGGGGAAGAATGGGGGAAAAAGTATCCAGTGTACTCAATACTACTATGCAATCAATATATAATCACCTACACACTCATACAAGTGGTGAAACATAACTATAGCCCAAAAAGTAGAAGGGAAGAGGAGAGAAGGGGAGGGGAGAGGGAGGTAGGAGGAGGGAGAGTATCTTGGGGGAACCTCACCTAATGTGCATAATGCAATGGTATATTTCAATACTATTTTTTTTTTTGAGACGGAGACTCAAGCTATCCCCCTGGGTAGAGTGCCATGGCATCACAGCTCATAGCAACCTCCAACTCCTGGGCTCAAGCGAGTCTCCTGCCTCCGCCTCCCAAGTAGCTGGGACCACAGATGCCCGCCACAACGCCCGGCCATTTTTT
>CAUYQV010057704.1:0-13817 GCA_963574575.1 Galagoides demidoff
ACCATTACCATTGTGAGGATGTAAAAGAGAGACTAATCATGCTGCAGGTTTTCACAGGTGATGAGGCTAGTTAGTTGTAAACAGAAAAAAATTGAGGTAGGTCCTAAAGGAAACGGGGGATTTAAACAGCAGAGATAGGGTCAAAGGCCGTAGAACTCTTGGAATGTGTCTGCTATGCTAGGATAGAGTATGCTGGGAAAGTCAAGAAGAATTGGCTGGAACCCTCAGCTAAGATTTTCAAATATTAGAAATGAGTAAAGATTTTCTCAGTAGATATTGCATGCTAAAATTTCATCCTTGGTTCCTGTGTTAATGTGTCATTAATTTTTATGTGCAACTTCATAAAATATATCCACATTCTAACTTGTAAGATTATGGGAAATAAAAATATATATTCTATTTTTTCCACAATTAAGATTCACCTGTAATTTAAAATATCATATTAAATTGGGGTAATTTAATTTCTAAAGTGATTAACACATTTTGTGAGAATTTTTTTTTATCATATTGAGTAAAATCTTGCCTACTAACAACTGTCAGCTACTTACTCTTCTTCTTCTGTCTTAAGAAAGTATACTGAAAAAAATTTGACAATTTTTAATATGACATCTCCTTAACTTTTTGAAAACGTCTACTACATTTGTTTTTTTCTATTTTAAGCTAAGAATACATAATCATTTCACTCTAACTTGCTTTTTCTTTCTACAAATATGAATTTTACTTTCATGGATTTTTCTTAACTGTAAGTAGAAATAAAGATAATATATAGACATTCTAATTGGTACATTACATAAAAGAAATTATCATCCCTCAGAATTGGAACATGGCATCTTTATTTTAAGTTATTCTACTATTCCTAATTGTAGGTTGTACATTTACATGTAGGTTCCATAGCATAAATATTTTCAAATGTATTTTAATAAATTAATGTTTAGTAGATTCATGATATAATATTATTAGTTGAGGAGTCTTAATTTTTTTTATTTTAAAGAATAATAAAACTAATCCTATCACATGGCATCTTTTTATGTCTGCTATTTGGGGAATCCAGCAAAATACTTCTTATACACTTGCAAATATGATGACCTCAAATACATATTTTTTAGAACAGAAATATTCAAATTTACTAAAAGTACTCAATCATATAGAACTAAACTGGAATTATATGCTTATGATTTTATAATAAAAGATTGGCATAGATTACAACTTATAAAAAGGGAGCATTATTTATACTGTTATTTATAATTTGCATTATTTGTGTGTAAATCTGTAATATAACAATATCACATGCAAGCACAAAAAAGGTGTTACTTATATAGGACCCTGTATTTGAAAGCAATGTGATAAAGATGGTTGGACAACCATACCATTCAGCTGTGATCCCTTTGTGTGAGAGCTGGAGAAAGCAGAGGCAAGGAAGATTAATAGGAAAAGTCTTCCATGGTCATAAAGTTCTAATAAAGTTCTAGCAAGGCCTATGGGGAGTCCGGGAACCAAACTCACCTGTTAGGGTTCCTTCTGCTCCTGGTAATTGCCCTGGTACTCTTCACCTTTAGTAAAAGAGTCATTGCAATAGCCTTTATACAAGTGAGGTGGTTGAATCAGAGTGCAGCAGGCAGGGTCATCAGTTAATTCTGATGCCCTAAATTGTGATCAGAAATGTACAATGTTGTGGCTGTCATATGATGTTGTGGACTTTGAATATGTATGTGAAGCTTACTTTTCAACTTAAATGGACACACTGGCATTCTTAGTGCACATGAAAGGAAGAGGCTTCCCTCCCATGTGCACTTCAGCATTCTGATATCTTTTCTGTGTATCACTGTTAAATGATCTGTCTGGCTTTGTACACATCATATAAGCTTGTTAAATGTGAAACCACTTTTAAAAGATCTATTCTGGTGCTGGGTGCCGTGGCTCATGCCTGTAATTCCAGCTATTTGAGAGGATAAGGGCAGAAGGGCCTTTTAAACCCTGAGGTTTGAGATCAGCCTGGGCAATATAGCAAGATTTGTCCTAAAAAATAAGAAAAATTTTCTAGGTAAAGTGCCACGTACCTGTAGTATCAACTACTTGGATGGACAAGGCAGGAGGGTCACTTGAACCCAGGCTTTTGAGGTTGCAGTGAGCCATGATTGTGTCACTGCATCAGCCTTGGCAACAGAGCAAGGCCATGGCCATATATTTAAAAAAAAAAAAAAATCTGTCCTAGCTGTACTGACAAAATATAATACCTGGGTGTAAAAAGCTAATGTATTGATAGCTCCTAGGCAATGATTTACCAAGATTTAACAGGATTACTATAAATACCTTGTGAGGCCTCCTGGTAGAGAAGCTGACTTTTTCATGGTAAGAACCTTCCTTACAAGGTTGTTCAAATATGTAAATGGGGAGTCACACTGGACCACATCATTGAGGATGTGCTTGTCATGTTGTTCTGCCTCGGGAGAAGGTCTTCTCCAGGGTCCTCATGGATCTGTCCAAAAGAGACCATGAAACATGTGGTGCTGTAGCCCTACTTTTGGTGGGAAAAATATACAGCCATTCTGGTGAAGCAGTTTGGGTCCCATGGAATCCCTGTGACAGTATTTCCCGAAATGGAATATAAGGGTAAACCTGAAGCCATGGAGCTCCAAAGTAATACATTCCAAGAAGGACAGAAGTGAAGTGTGAAGTGAATGGTGTTGTTCCTGATGGCCCTTCTGTCCCGCCTCCCGAGCTGAACTTGGCTGAAAGCCCATGGACTTCCAAATATGTAAATGGATTTCTCTTCTTGTTGGAATGTTTGTCCCTTGATATTGACCATAAAAAGGTTGTATTCACTTTAGAATGAGCCAAAGACATCACTCAGTATGGCCTCCTACTATTAGAGGTAAGAACTGAAGAGTTCAGCTTATTTGATTAGATACATAACAGGTTTGGGCACAAGTACAATTGAAACTCATACCTCCTATTTCCTGGTCCAATACTGTTTCTGGTATAGACCTTATGGAAATTCCTTTGTCATTCTCCTCTTCTTCTTCAAGGGTGTAAGTTTTGTGTACTATTACCTCATATAATTGTTACAGCTTTATTTCTTATTGACTCATTTATTTAACCTGCTTTATAATTAGCTGTTGTTTGTAATAGGTCTTCATTGTCCCATACAGCAACCTCTAGCTACATGTGAGCAGTTATACCCTTTAAATATGACCTATCCAAATTCAGATATTCTGTAAAGATAAAAGACACACAAAATTTGGAAGGCTTAGCACTCAAAAATGTAAAATAGCTCACGAAAAATTTTATACTGATTAGATAAGTGACATTTCAGACATATTGGATTAAATAAAATGTATTATTAACACTAAGTTTAGCTATTTCTTTTCATTGTTATATCAATGTAACTACTAGAAAACTTAATAATATATGTGGCTCACATATTTTTATTAGGAACAGCTATGACAGAAAATTGACATGTACTACTTATTCATCAATTCAGTGAAATTCACTCTACCTCTACAAGTTTTTAAACAAAATATCTTCTTTTCTGTAAACACAGGGATTTTTTTTTAAGTGAGGTGATCTAGGATATTGTGAATTAGGAAAAAAAAAACCCTGCATTATCAGTTATGCTTTATTTAGATAAAGGAACAAGATCAGGCTTAAATAATACCACTGAACTTCTTTTACTAAGCAAAGTTTAGGGCACTAAGCTTTTCAACAACATGAATTTTAATATGAAGACTAAAAAAAGTTTCAGTGTTTTTCTGATGTTAAGTCAAGTTAATTAAACTTCTCAGACCATCGTCTTCTTTATGTCTGCTGTGTCATTTGTACTTATTCTTTCCTTCCCTTTTAATTGTGATTTTCTCCTTTCAAGAGATCTCACTTTTAGAAAGAGTAGCAGGGCTAAAGTAAGGACAACTAAGTTTTCTAGAGAAAGGAGTAATAGAAAACTACGATGTTACTATCCTTTTATTATTTGAATTTTTCCACAATTCTTTTATTATGATAGAGTTAGAGTTTATGGAACCATAGGTATATAGTTGCCCTTAGGAGGACATTAAACAAAGCTTTAAGAAGAGGATAGCAAGAAATTGCCTGATGTAAAAAACTCACAATGAATTATTAGTTGTTGAAAATAAGTACTTTTCAAAGGGAAAAAGGTGTTGTTGAAAAAATGAAAAATATATAATGTAATAATCTCCATAAAATCAGATAATAGTTTATTGAATTTTAGACCCAAAGTAAAGAAATCACTAATTCAAGATGTTACCAGCTTCTGAGTGGAGATTTTTCCAAGTTCTTGGGGCTCATTGCAGAAAAGAATTGCAGGAAGCACCACATAAGCCAAGCAAACAGAAGCTCTATAGAAAGCAAAACTACACTCTCACTGAGGAGGGACAGATGCAAAAAGAGCAGCTGCACTGAGTGAAAGTGGTCCTAGATCTTTTATAGTCTTACTAACTGAGGAAAAGAATATTCAAGGCCAATGGATTAGCTTTTACTAAGAATTTGGGTAGTAATTCCTAGACTTGGGTTCTCTCTTCCCATTTGCATACTTTATCTGATTGTTTCAAAATTATCATTGTATTTCAAGGGTGAAAAAGTTTTAAAACAACAATGATATTGTAATTAGCCAAAGTTCATGAAAAATGGTAGAGATAGTTGACTAATCTGTTGAAGCCTGTGGTTATCACTCCCTTTTGTTTAAGTGTTGTTTATTTTAACACCTATTCCTGATCTTCAAACACCTGCATCTTGTCTCAGCCCTGTCTTCTAGTCTCTTAAAAAAAATAAAACAACAACAACAACCTAAGTAGCAACTAAGCAACTCATTCTAACTCTTTTGAATGTTACAAGGAGCTGATAGCCAGCTGATGCCATGACAAAGGATTCTATTTATTTTTTCTTATAGAAATCACCTCAGAAAAGAAGAATCCAGAAATTTTTTGCCATAAATGTTATACATAACAAGGCAAAATAACCTAGACCCAAAGCAGGTATATTAAGTGGCAAAATGACTTAATTGACAATTTAGTAAATGACAGTTGCAGAGATTATCTTTATGACATTGAAAAGACAATTCTATTTTTGTTGTAATGAGTTAATTGAATTTATCTCTGTTATGTGAGCTTTATAAATCATGTAGTTCACCATGAGTTATAACCAAAACCATAAGTCTCTTAAGATAAGTTTCATTGCTGTTTTATTTATTATGTACCTAAAGGGGTTAGAAATATTTCTCTGTGATAGCTTTAAATTTTGCAATTTTCAAAAAAGTGGAAAACAAATTGGAAGGCTTGCTGTTAGTCTTCTGATAACAGAGATATAAATCATAGAAGGTTTTGTGGATTTTTTCTCCTTTTGAAAGTTATCCATTGCTTGTGGGCTGGTCTATCTTATGTTAAAAGCTTATCTTCCAAAAGTCAAAACAGGATAGTTCATTCACTGTACTAATGTTATAAAAGCAATATGTATAGGTCTACAAAAATTATTTAGTAATATAGTCTGTCTTATCATATCAATACTGTTAAGAATGACCCAAACATTGAATAAATCACTATCTTCAAAGATGCTGCCACCTAGTGCTTGGAGTCTGCACCGAAGAAGGTACCATTAAAGGCCAAATGCCAGAGGCTGAAGTTAATGCAGTTTCTAATATCTAGCCCATTATAGGAATAAATAATAAAGTTGCAGATCTCTCAAGTTCAACCTTCCCTTCATGTACGAGAAATGTGTTTCTTGTTCCTGTGGTTGACTAATGTCAATAAATGCATAAAGAAATAGGGATAAGGATAGAGTGGCTTTCCCAATGAACCCTATTTATTAAGTGCTGACTTTAACTTCCTGAAGTTTTTAGATTTTACTTGGAATATGGTGCCCCATTGTTAGGAATAAGGTGGGTGATTGAGTATGCTATATATATTAAAAATAACAGGAAATCAAATTATATTTCAAATGTTGAACCCACTCAAAAACTTGCTACTTTGTCTCTCCCAATAAATATAATTTTTTTGCTACATCAACATAAATAATTTCATTTAGTTGAAATTCTCTTCTACCAGTTGGTTTTCATAGATTTGAAAATTTTGTTACAATCACTGAGATAATGATGAAGAGATAATCAAAACAAAATTTTAACAGTTATGCCCAACTCGATGTATTCTTCTACCCCCACACAAGCCCCCACACTAAAAGCCATAGAAAATTAGGGGTTTGTGGCTAAGGTAACTCAGTTATCATCAAAGAAACTGAGAGGTTGAATAGGGTTGAGAAGCCACATTGTGTTCCAGACCCAGTACTAAGAATCTATACTTAAGTATTTAATATGATGTTTTGTCTACTCTGGTTAATCCAATCAATACAATAATTTGGCCACATTATTGTTAAAATAGCTTTCTTGCCCTATTCTTCAAACAATCTGAGATCTAAGCAATAAGATATGAGAAAGTCTTTGAGAAATAAATTTATTTTTAGATTGGGGCTTATGTGTATCTTATTGTGGAGATACACAGTGCTTGTATTGACAGCTGAGGTATGGACCTTACTGTCAAAAGAACTGGCTTAAAGGTCTCAGCACTACCATTCTAGAATTTCCACCCTTGCAAAGTTTATATGATTTATAAACATTAGGGGCTTTTTGTTTGAAAAATGGTCACAAGTATAGTACACAGTCTCACAAGTTACTGTGAAGAATAAATCAGATAATAAGGTGGAAGGCTTGCTCTAAAATGTAGTTTTAAATAAAGCAGAAGACAGTGTTTATTCTTATTATTAATTGTATTGACAGGAGCTATATTCTGCATTTAAGAAGTTCTAAATGAACATTTGTTGACCTAGTTACTCTTTAGTCTATATGTTTACAGATGTGGCCACACTGGTCAAAAACCCTTACTTTGACTTGGAGGAATCAATTTTTGAGGTACTAGATGGTGTGCACATTTTTATAGGAATAAAAATATCTTGAATTAAATTACTTGGGAACAATGGAAAGCTCACTACAGATGGGTTTGATATGGTCATGACAGCATGAATGGCAGTTGAAGTATTTAATTTTGAGTTTGCAATCATAAGGAGTAATGATGTAAATATTTCATAGTTAAATTCTGTACAGCACTTACCTGTTAGAAGACAGCCCAAATCAAATGCTTATTGCTTGCCAAATTTTCAAAATAGTTCATGTGAAAAGAAGAAATAAAATTAAACGTCCTGGATTTGAAGATGCTGCTGTTTCCAGCTGAATAATTGGGTTGATGCTCTGATTCCAACGGCTACTTGGTTATTAGGAATGGAAATGGATTGTACTTCTTCTTCTTCTTCTTCTTTTTTTTTTTTTTTTAACAATTCCAATAAGGATTCCTTCAAAATGGAATAAGCCTGTTCATGGAAATGATATGTAATTTCCCTGTGTTTAATTCTCCCACACATTGTGTAAGCATTTAATGCAAACACAAAACATTTTTTCAATACTTTTTTGAAGTTTGAAAGAACACAGAATAAACAATAATATGTTATATATATGTTATTTATATGTTATGCATATTGCTGTTTATTATTACAGATTACAGCATATTTCTCTTGCTTTTCTAGGTACCAAGACCAAGACCTATGTGCCAACCCAGGTTATGTGATTAATTGTCTCTCCTTATTCCTGGCTGAAATTAAAAGCATTTTATTTAAATGACTCCAGATGTAAATCATAACATTAACTGTAGTTAAGGTAATCAATTTTAATGTATTACTCTAGAAAAAAGTATCTGTCAATGAATATAACCCAATAGTACAAATTCTGCTGGTGACATGAGGATGAAGAGCCTAGAAGTTATCTTGGTAATGAGGCAAACTTTTATGGATCCACTTTAATTGTTTCAGACTAGAAAAGTTTTAGCATCTGTTCCTTCTTGAAAGAAAAGATATAATAAAATCTCATACTTCAGAGTGTTTTTTTCCCCATAAGATTTGATGATATGCCACAAATATGACCTGGTTTTGCTTCACAGAGTCATTGAACTTTAAGTATCAAATATTTTATTCCCATATTACAGATGGTGAAAAACTGTAAAGTTAATAAACTTTCCTAGGGGAACACAATAAGTTGGTGGAGAAATTTAGAACTGAATGCAGAAGAAAGCAAACATTCTGGTTTCTCCTTTGTGTGTCATAAAAATACCTTAATGCAAATTTCAGAATTCAGTTTTAAATACAGAGTGTTCATACAGTTCACATACAATAAATTGTACTTGGTCTTATTCAGCCCTTTGCTTTCTTTTATACAAACACATGAAAAAGAGGCATAGTGTCATAATAATTTAAGTATAATATTGTATTCTCGTTGTACCATTTCCTCCTTGTTAGCTGTACTTATTTAGATTTTTCATTCTGGGAACTGAGTTACCTTAGCTACAAACGCCTCTCATTCTGTAGGGCTTTTAGTGTGGGGGGTGTGTAGAGGCAGAGAAGAAATATATTCAACTGAAACTAACTATTTTGTTTAAATGTTACTGCATCAATATCTCATAATGATTGTAATAAAACTTTTAATCTATGAAAATCACCTTGTAAAAGAGAATTTCCATTAAATGAGCTTTGTTATGTTGATATAACAAACAAGTAATCACATTTTGGGGGAGAGACAGAAATTAATAAATTTTCTTTTTCTTTTTTTTTTTTTTTTGAGACAGAGGCTCAAGCTATCCCCCTGGGTAGAGTGCCATGGCATCACAGCTCATAGAAACCTCCAACTCCTGGGCTCAAGCGAGTCTCTTGCCTCCGCCTCCCAAGTAGCTGGGACCATAGGCGCCCGCCACAACGCCCAGCCATTTTTTTTGGTTGCAGCCATCATTGTTGTTTGGCGGCCCGGGCTGGGGATTTGAACCCACTACCTTAGGTGTATGTGGCTGGCGCCTTAGCCGATTGAGCCACAGGCGCCGCCAGAAATTAACAAATTTTCCAGTGTTTTTAACCCTTAAAACATCATTTGAACACCTGTTACTTTTTGTATGTTTACACTACTTAATTTGCAACCTAGTTAAGTAGGTTTGTTCTCAGGAACTTGGTCAAATTTTCTTGGATTCTGGCTCTGGAAATAGGATGGTACAAGGAAAGTAGAACAAACTCTATCTGTAATGTACAGTGGGTCAAGGAATTATTTTTTAAATACAGATAATGAGGTATTTCTTTGATCTAATGGACAATAGATCTCATAGCCCCAAAGGCTATTTTAATGGAATAACTGGTTCAGAGAATCTCAAGAGTAAGCATTGCTTATGAATTTCTAGTAGTTCTCAGATTTTGTAGAATTTCCTTATTTGTGGAAAAATATAGAAAAATTGTTCCCATATTGCATTCTTTTAATTAAGACATTATTATGTTTTCAATACCTAAATATTTATTATTCTTTGCACAAACAAAGTTTCTGATGGAGAGCAGATTATTACTTACGTGGAATGAATACTCATTCCAATCCCCCATGCACCACTAATTTCTCCTTTCCAGGACAACACAATGAGTTTCAGATGAGATGTCACCAAACATGCATCAGAGTTTGTACTATAGAAGAAGAATGCCAAAAATATAAGTTTTGGTTGTTTACTTGAAAGGAAGATGGGAAGCTGCCTCCTCTCTTTCACTGGATTCAGTAAGCAACTTTCAGAGACAAGCGAAAAATACAATCACTAAAGTGAAGGTATTAAATCCAGGTATTTCTTTGGTTAATTCTAAGTATATGAAAGCATTGTAAGTTCTTTTTTCTTTCTTTTTTTCACTTCTTTGTTTTATCTCTTTTTAACTTTAAGAGAATATCTTTGGTAAAATACTGAATTTTTAAAATATCTTTCCTTTTTAGAATTAAATATGCTTGTTCCTAATTATGTGTTCCAAAAAGAGAATTCAAGTATGTAACTAAAGATGGATAATGGTTGCTAAACATGCAGATCATAAGTCTAAATCCAATTCAAGGTGCTATAAATGACCCTCAAAGATAGTTTAGCAAACCTGCTAATGATATTTGAGATTTTATTTTTTTCCACTATCGCCATAAAATATGGAATCCTAGCCTAGATACTAAACCTTATGTACTAATATTCATGTCCTTAGAAGAATTGAACCTCCTAAACTTGGATTTAGATCAGAGTTTTTCTGTCTACACCTAAGTTGCCCATAAGTAGTTTTTTCTTTATTCACTAGTAGAGCCTCATGGCTTCTCCTGTAGGAATAATTCACTAACTCAGGTCTTAGGCTCTTAACATAAACACCAATTTATTTGGGTTATGGCTGTCAAACACAGCAACTTGGTCACCTTCTCACCTTCTCACTATCTCTGTGTAAAGTAGGATATTTTTAACCAAATAAACAGCATGGGACTATGGGTTCTGTGAAGCAGAAAACAGCAGATGTGAAGACATATGCTCGTTTCCAGACACATCCTGGATTTCTGGACTTTACCAAGTCAACAATTATTATCTCAGTGAAAGCACAAAAGGTCTGACCCCATAAACTCTGCTGTAGTCTAGAGATGTCCACTCCAACAGACATCAGCTGATGTGGCACATCAAATGTATACTTATAAATACTAGATATTGAGAAAGTTAATTTCTCATTAGCAATTAGAAGTTAGTCAACACCTAGCAATTAGTCAATACCCAGAATAATATGATTATGTGACTATTGAAAAATTCCTTTCTTATTCTTCATTAAAAACTGTCTTTCATAGGGTGTTTTAGTTAGGATATTTTCAAAAAAGCACAACTACCAGGAATGATACAAAATAATGGAGTTATCACAGGAGCTAGACCTTACACATTTCATGGAGGTATTTGCCTGTACATATGGTAATGAGCTTGACGTATCTGTAGATCATAAAGGACAGGAGTCAGGAAGAAAAGATGAACAGGAGGTAGTGGAAAGCAATAATAAACTGGTACCCGCAAGGACAAACTGAAACTTCCTCCATCTCCAATGACCTGGACAATCTGCAAGTAAAGGTGGAGACCTCACCATGAAGCTGCATAGGTACCTGGTCCAAGGTTGAGAGAAGCTGAAGGAGAAGATCTTATGGAAAAAGAGGGAGCCGCAAAGAGGTAAGTCACCAGCTCAGTGACAATTTACATGATTGAAGTAGTGTCTGCTATCCTACATCAGCCTTTAGTGTGTAATGCCTGATAGCCCATTTGCACCTTTCAAACTCCTACGACTTTTGGCTAACCCTAACCTGAAGCCTTATAAAAGAGGGGTTCTGGGGAAAGTTCTGGCTTAACCAGGCAGACATCGTATAAAACAACTAGATTTTATCCTTTTAAAACTGGCACTGTATAATTTTTAATCTATATTTCCAAATAAAGACATTAGTAAAATCATTAATAAAAACAAATTTGAGGTAGCTATACACCATACAGCTAAAAATATGAACCACCCAAATGAGAAATTAAGCACTTTATGTTATTTTAACAAACCTCGGTTTGTACATTGCTCTTCTGGCTAAGTGACACATTTAAATAGTGAAATAGATTATTAATATCTATTATTTTGGAAAGTAAAGAAATAGCCAATGAAGAAATAAAGAAAGCTGGCTATGACACACATACATGTATTTACTTAAAAATAAAGAAACAATATTAATTATAGTCCTTATTTCTGCAACTGGTCACATATGATTATGGCTGATATTTATAACTTCTCACACTCTCCATTCACTTTTTCTCTCAGCAAGTCTCTTCACTGGTCATGATTTTCTAACTCAGTGAAAGATCCAACTTTTATTTTGACACTGTCCAGGCTAATAACAGCCTTGCATATGTGAAGGCATCATGATTTTTCATTGACATTTACTATAAGACATGGAATAAAAGACTACTGAGAATCGCCTACATTCCAAACACACTCTTCCTTTCCCATAGTTATAGTAGCAATTCATTTCCCCCTTGATGGCATGGATTAACCACCCCAGCTAGTTTAGTAGCCCTTTCCTTTGCCTTTTGTTCATTGTTTCAAAATGATTAAAGTAACCCTCAGGAAAGCATCAGAAATGAAAATTACAGGGAAAAGAAGAGTAAATTTCATTAGTGGCTCACCAGGGCAATAGTGAAAGGTGCCACTCCTGTCTGTGTCATGTGGCTCCTAGATATGAAAGAAGTAGCACCACAGTGGTCACTGATTTAAAGCATATATCACATCCTACTGGACATTATCCAGGCCCTCCAGATGTCACTTGGCTGGCACCGTGAGTCTTCAAGAATTATGTTTTGAAGATTATCTGCTACAAGAATTATGAAGAACATGTTAAGATTTGTGGACTCTATAAGCATGAAATTGTTGTAAAAATTCCATTTGCTATAAAATGGGCTCCTTTGGCCAGAGCAGTTCTAGTAGAACACCATTAATAGTGAAGGTGGAATTCCATAAGTACACTGACTATGATTTTGGCAGAAGCATTGCAGGTAAGAAACATGCCTTTATTCTGGAGTAAGCATTTATTTCAGTGAGAAACTATTGTTGGACCCTTTATATGATAAAAGTGGCCCAGTGTCAACTTTTCATCAAATGGAAAGCTAGTGACCTCAAAGATAGTGACTCGACATTTGGGGCTAAATATTAGGATCTGATACTGGATCCTCAGGAGTGACTGTAGCCAGATTGGCTTTGAAGAACTGAAGCCTTTGTTGCTTAGTCTACGCATAACCTCTATCTCTGCCACCATCAGCACTTTGGTGAAAAGTTCACTGGGTAAGGAAGAGATTAGCTGAGAAAAGAAGCTGACTAATATCTTGAATTGATCATTTTGTACATCAGAGTATTAAGATCTTCCTGTGCTATTTTGCTCTTGAATGAGCATTTACATGAGACACAAACAAACCTGCTCTTTTTTCTTTATGTGAAGAGATCTTTCCATATACTATTGCCTTATATCTCTTTATTTCTGAATTTCCAATTATATTCCTTTCCAAATCCCTGATTGTCCATCCAAACCATTAGTTTCTGCCAATGAATTGGCATCAACCATACCTCCAGCCATATGTCCTGGTCAGAATGAAGTCAAGTGTGCTACTTGGATTTCTATTCACCTAGAAAACTTCCTTTCAACACGCTTCTTTGCTATCACCAATAAGTGAAATTATACTGTTGACTGATGACAGAATATAATGCAGAGCTATCTGTAAACCAGTCCTGAATTTTTTCTTTCTCAGTATATGGTCATAGAGGAGCATGCTATGAGGCATGTTCATGATGAGAGCAAGAAAACAGTATAGCAGGAGTAAGGGACCATGGATGTGTTACCACTTGTTCACGCAACTTACTTGTAACTTTTGATCTTCTTGACCTCAGTCTCCTACGTACCATGTCTGTGATGTGTGGAATGCTTCTATGCATCCCTGAATTTAAGACTTGAAATAAAAACATCTACTTCATGACAAGAAGCAACCTAGTGATTTTTGGTAAAATAATCTCTATAAGGGCTAGTAGCAAGTCAGAAACTCTAACTCTTTCTCAAAAGAAAAGTTAGAAAGGATGGCATGAATTTGAGTAAAACCCTAAAGAATTATCTGGTGTTATTTAATTATAAGGGTCTGACAATTTTTGAGCCTGAATACAATTCTGGAAACAATGAGCGATGATAGGGGTAGATCCTAACAAGGATCAGCAAAGTCATTAAAATTCTTTAGGGAAGAGGAAAGCTTCCCTTTGCACAGGGAAAGAAGGACTTCTTGCAATAACAAAGGATGTTTGGCAGAATTTAGGGGTTTAAAATCTCTAGCCTCAGATTTGCTGACACAGACCCAACAATTTTCAGGGTGAACTTCCTTTCCAATCAATGCCTAAATCTAACACAAGAGAAA
>CAUYQV010057705.1:0-21278 GCA_963574575.1 Galagoides demidoff
TTGTGGCGGGCGCCTGTGATCCCAGCTACTTGGGAGGTGGAGGCAGGAGACTCGCTTGAGCCCAGGAGTTGGAGGTTGCTGTGAGCTGTGATGCCATGGCACTCTACCCAGGGGGATAGCTTGAGGCTCCGTCTCAAAAAAAAAAAAAAAAGAAAACATTTTCTTTCTCATTCCCTTTACTTAGTGGTTTTAGCAACATTTACAATCCTTGACTGAATCATTTTGAGGGCTAAAAATGGTGATTTTTAAAATCTATTATTCCATTTACATTACCTGGCAATCTTCTGTAAAATAGGGTTGTTGTTTGTTTCTTTCTTTCATTTTACATGTATGTTTTGGAGAGAAAATAAATGGATTACAGGAAATTTATAAACCCAAGAAAGGGTTATTACTACTGTTACAACTACTACTATTACTGTTTCTGTGATTCTTGTTATATTTTTAGGAGTATCCCTGAGGATATAGTCAAAAGAAATTTCTCTAAAACAGAGAGAGCATTCTGAAGCTGGGGATGGCAGCAGCATTGGTGAGTTCTCATTCTCTGGCTCCCTTGAATCTGAAGCAAGAGGGGCTTCAGGTATTGAGGGAGGATCACAATTCTACTTGGGAACAGGAATTCAAGCTTCAAGGAAGCAGCAGAGGCCATTGTGCAAACAATTAAGGCAGTTGTGTGATGAAGAGACCACAGGACCTCAAGAAACACTGAGTTGGCTCCTGGAGCTCTGCCATCAGTGGCCACAACCTGAGACCCACACCAAGGAGCAGATCCTGGAGCTGGAGCAGTTTCTGACCATTCTGCCTGAGGAGCTTCAGGCCCACTTACAGGAGCATCCCCCAGAGAACAGAGAGGACATGGTTGTCCTGGAGGATTTGAAGCTGGAGCTTGGAAAATCAGGACAACAGGTGGTAAGGGTCAGATGTGCTCTTCTTTTGTAGGAAAGCAGAAATTGACGTCTCTTGCCGGATAGGTGAATGTGAATTCACCAGTGGGAGGAAAATTGCTAAGCTTCCATTCCTTTTCTTTCCAGTATCACTGTTCCTTTGAGTATATCTTGTCTTCGACTTACCTGTCCCTTCCTGGGAGGAAATTGACTATGCTTCAGATTCTTTTTTTTTTTTTGCAATTTTTGGCCAGGGCTGGGTTTGAACCCACCACCTCCGGCATATGGGGCTGGTGCCCTACTCCTTTGAGCCACAGGCACCGCCCTGCTTCAGATTCTTTAATCTCTTATTTCTGCCGTTATGGAGTCTCTCTTTGTTGTTTTCTAACACTTTATTGGTTTTCTGAACAGTCGTTTCCTAAACCTGCATGTGCCTAATTTTCCCTACATGTACCTAATTGTCCCTAGGATCCAGACCACACAAAGAAACAGAAATTGCATGTGGAAGAGATAGCCCCACTGAAAGTGGTTCAAGAGCAGCAGGTTCAGCCTGAGTGTGAAGTTTCAAAGCCTGAGAAAGAGAAGGGTAAGAGCTGGATTGCATCTTCTTGTGTGTGAGAGATGGTGGGGCTGTTCAGTTCCGTCTGAGGCCCCACTCAGCACCTTTTTGTTTTGTTTTGTTTTTAAGTCAGGTTTATTGAAGTATAATTTACATTCAGTAAAATTCACTCTTTGTTAGTGTACATGTCAATAAATTTTCACAAATGGGAATTAATTACGGTCATCTTGGTGGTGCCTGTACCTCAGTGGATAGGGCGTTAGCCACATACACCGAGGCTGGCGGGTTGAAACCCAGCCCGGGACCAGCTAAACAACAATGACAACTGTAACAAAAAAATCACTTAAGCCCAAGAGTTTGAGGTTACTGTGAGCTGTGACATGACAGCACTCTACCCAGGGTGACAACTTGAGACTCTGCCTCAAAAAAAAAAGGTACAAGATTTCTATCACCCAATTTTTTCTTTTTTTTTTTTTTTTTGAGACCAACTTTCACTCTGTTGCCATGGGTAGAGTACCATGGCATCATAGCAACCTCAAACTCCTGGGTTCAAGCAGTCCTCTTGCCTTAACCTCCCAAGTAGCTGGGACTACAGATGTACACTGCCAGGCTTGGTTAATTTTTCTGTATTAAGTAAAGACAGGGAGACAGGGTTTCACTCTTGCTCAGGCTGGTCCTGAACTCCTGAGTTCAAGCAATCCACCTGCCTTGGCCTCCTAAAGTGCTAGGATTATAGGCATGGACCATTGTACCCGGCTACCCCAAACATTTTAGTTACACAAAAGACTATGGAAAGTGTAGAAAGGGAATCTGGACCTTCACCCTGCTCTTTTCTCCTTACTATAGGCATAAATTAAAAAATGTAGTGCTAGTATCTCACAAAAGGCAAAGAATTCCAGGCACATGCTTCATTACTCATTTTTTCTTATCTCCTTCAAATTATTGTGAATATCCTTTTTTTTCTAAATGTGACCTGAATTTTTTTGCTTTATTCTACTGTACTTTCTTTATCACTGAAATCCTCTTTCTAATTTCTATTCCTTATGTTTCTCTTTTCTTCTTTCTAGTCTGATACAATCTTTTCTCTCTCTCTTTTTTTTAATTTTAGTATCACCTTAGTACTTGCATTAAAGTTAAGTTACATCCTGTTCAATCTCTGTCACTTAAACACAAATTCATTAATGTTTCTGTCTTCCTTAAAACCTTTCAGGAGCTGGGTAATAGTACTTTTTCTACTTTTTTTAATGTTTGAAAAATTCCATAGTAAACAGTAAAAAAGAAAAAAAGAAAAAAAGTCATCTTTATTAGTTCCCAGTAACCATTAACACAGGTTCATATAGCATGTTCTGGCTTCATGTTTTCTTGAGAAAAGATGTCTTCCCAAGTCCTAGTTTTCTTGAGACTTTTAGTTCTGACAGTTTCAGGTCCTGGGAATTTCCTTATTCCCAGACAAATTGGGGTGGTGACCCTATATCCTAAATGTTCACAGTGTGTATTCCCATCAGGGCAAGATACATTCTATTTCCCATTTACTCCTTGGTCTTTCTTCTGAGCCTCTCCTGCCCTGTGTCTTCTATCTGTAATGTATTTTTCTCATGGCCCCTGACTAATTCCTCCTCATCCATCAGGACTTATCATAGATATCACTTTCTCTACCTTTCCATAAGTCTCCCAAGTCTGAGTTAGTTTCCTTATCAATGCTTCTAGAGGTCTGAGATTTCTTCTGCCATAGAACATAGTTTTTGTTTTACTTGTCTTTTTCTCCTGGCCAGACTGATAGTTCAGGAGCTTTATCTTGTTTCTAGAATCTGCTTTTTTTTTTTTTTTTTTTTTTTTTTTTGAAAGTATCTTAATATTTTTCCCGTGGTAGGTTAGAATGCAGTGACATCACCGTAGGTCAAATTCATAGGCTCCAGTGATCATCCTGCCTCAGCCTCCTGAGTAGCTGGGACTACAGGTGCATTCCATGACCCCAGCTAATTTTTCTATTTTTAGTAGAGACAGAGTCTCACTTAGGCTGGTCTTAATTCCTGAGCTTAAGAAATCCTCCTCCCTCAACCTACCAAAGTGTGAGGATTACAGGTGGGCTCACTCTATTTTTACTTATGTAGTATCTGCTGCCTTTATCTTGCTTACACTGATTAACCATCATTAGTTTGTTATTAGTGCTGCTTAGAGTCTCCCTCATCTGTTTTACTCTCCAGTTTCCTTTTTACTCTCCCATTCTGACTTTGCATCACCATTCATGCTCCTAGAGAAAACAAAGTCTGCTTTGCATATGCTCACAGTTGCTTGGAATGTTGGGGGTTGGTGGTGGGGGAAGGGAGAGATGAATATATGAACAATTTTACAGCATGTGATAAAAACAAAACAAAACAAAACTGTGTTGAACCACATAGAAAAACAATTAGTGCTTTCCAAGGATATCAGGAAAGGCCAAGGCATTTTTGTGAACTTCATGTTACTCTCAAGGTTTTATGGTCCAGTGTTTTTCATTTATTGATGAGAACACTGAGCCCAGCAGATTAAGATTACCTTTGTAAGATTCCACAATTACTCAGTGATAAAATTGGCAGCACATCTACATTTCTTTTTTTTTTTGTACTTGCCTATATTTCTTTATTTGCAATTAAAATGTCATCCCTTTCTTATTGGCTCCAGGGTCCTTGATTAACATAGCTTTTTTATTTTCCATGTGACAAATCATTTTCAGGAAAAACAGTCATACCCTTTAAAATAATTGGTTTGATTATTTGCTAGATTCTGTGTGTCTGGTGTAAATCATATGATAAAATTTAAACTATTTAAAATAAGTGACCTCCCTCTACAATCCCCCATCCTTCTCCAAAGGCATTTTACAGTTAATAATTACTTGTGTGTCACTTCATATATATTTTGTATAAACGAAAGCATCCACAGCATTTTTATTTTGCATACATAGCCTGATTTAAATTTTTCCTCTTAGTAGATTCCTTTCCCTAAGCATCAAAAAACAAGTAATTGGTATTATGTATTTAATGTTTCAGATGAGGAGACAAGGATTGAGAATGGGATTGTTGTAGTGACAGACTCTTGTGGAAGAGTAGAGTCATCTGGGAAAATCTCTGAACCCATGGAGACTCATTACGAGGACTCTCCCTTAAAAAGGCAGCCAGCCAAGCCCAAGGAGACTGACTACAAATGCTCAGAATGTGGGGAGGGGTTCATCCAGCAGTTGGATCTGAGTGAACATGCAAGTGCACACACGGGAGAGAACCTCTGTGAATCTGAAGTATGTCAGAGTTCTAGCCTTACTGGACATCAGAAAACCCTCTCTCCAGAGAAAGGTCATCAGTGTCATGAGTGTGGAAAAGCCTTTCAGAGGAGTTCACATCTTGTCAGACATCAGAAAATCCATCTTGGTGAGAAGCCTTATCAGTGCAAGGAGTGTGGGAAAGTCTTTAGCCAGAATGCAGGCCTTTTGGAACATCTCAGAATTCATACTGGAGAGAAACCTTATCTATGTATTCATTGTGGAAAGAACTTTAGGCGCAGCTCTCATCTTAATCGACACCAGAAAATTCACAGTCAAGAGGAGCCCTGTGAGTGCAAGGAGTGTGGAAAGACCTTTAGTCAGGCCCTACTCCTCACCCATCACCAGAGAATCCATAGTCATTCCAAAAACCATCAATGTAATGAATGTGGGAAGGCCTTCAGTTTGACCTCAGACCTTATTCGACACCACAGGATTCACACTGGAGAAAAACCTTTCAAGTGTAACATATGCCAGAAAGCCTTCCGATTAAACTCACACCTCACTCAGCATGTAAGAATCCACAATGAAGAAAAACCTTATGAGTGTAATAAATGTGGAGAAGCCTTCAGGCAGAGGTCAGGTCTTTTTCAACATCAGAGATACCACCATAAAGACAAACTGGCTTGATGAGGTGTTCTCTACTTGTAGAACGTCAGAGAGGGCACAGTGAAGTAAACTACACTTCAGGAAAAGTCACTCTAGCCAATGCTAGCATCAGAGCATTCTGGAGGGCCAGATTGGAGGCTCTCTGCCTCCATTCTCTCTCTTTTGTTTTCCTTAAAGTCAGTTTTAGATTTTAGTATTTTTTTTTTCTTGAGACAAAGTCTCATTTTGCCTCAATAGAGTCCTGTGGCATCACAGCTCACAGCAACCTCCAACTCTTGGGTTTAGGCGATTCTCTTGCCTCAGCCTCTTGAGTAGCTGGGACTATAGGTGCCCGCCACAATGCCTGGTTATTTTTTGTTGCAATTGTCACTGCTCTTTTAGCTGACCGGGGCCAAGTTCGAACTCACCACCCTCAGTATATGGGGCTGGTGCCCTGCTCACTGAGCCACAAGGGCCTCCCAGACTTGTAATTTCATCCTAGTTGGTACTCTGGAATCAAAGTTAACCAGCATTCTTCACTGTAGGACTACAGAATCTTTAACATACTAAATGCATAATTGTGTATCTCTAAGCAGTAGTGAGTGACAGCTTTGAAGTCAGCAGTGAATCCACAGATTTATGGGCTTAAGCAGAACAAGGGCAGGTTGATAGTTTTGCATATCCTATAGCAACAGGCTCCTATAAAATAAGACTAAGGCTGTTTGGAAATATGTGTACCGCTCTCGAAGATGTCTTAAAGTACAAATTAATGAGAACATTTTCTCCCAATGGCTTTATCCCATTCCTCCCACTGACCCCATAGTCTCTCACCTAAAATCAATAACATAATTTTAAAAAGTGAAGATAACCTTTTTATTTATTTATTTATTTTGGCCGAGCCTGGGTTTGAACCCACCACCTCCAGCATAGGGGCTGGTGCCCTACTCCTTTGAGCCATAGGTGCCACCCAGTAAAGATAACCTTGTACTGGTTAACTACAGAACTTGCCTTCAGGGTTAGATTCATGTAGCTTTACCATTTCCTACCCCTATCTCCACCACATTATTTCATTCAAGTTATAAACCAAAGTTTTACTGAGGCTATGGAAGAGATTTGATAAGTCATTTGAATGAACAGTGCTGAATTAATCCAAGTAGCAACTGTTTCACTTGATAATTCCAGTATAGTGGCTGCTGCATGAATACTTCAATAAATGTCAGATTTGACTTTTTCCCTTTAATATCAATGCAAATTTTAAAATGTTGCTTGTTCTGGAATTCTTTGAAAGTTAAAACAGAGTTAGCTTAGAGAGGAGATTATGATCTTTATATAATGAATACCAGAATGTCATAGTAATGATAAAGAATATTAAACTTAAGACTTGAGTCCACTCCAAAACACATCACCAGGATGATAAACACCGCTTGTTACCACTGCCATCAGCATTGGTAGCAGCTGCATAGGGTACTGCTGTCTGGAGAAGACTTCTTAGTCTGCCAGTGTGGGAAGATTGGTGAACCCTCATGTAGTGAATAGGACTAGGTTTGGCTGCATATGGTTTAAAATACTAAAAATTAGGAATGACTTCATAAAATTTATTTTTCTCTTCGATAGAAAAGGTAGAGATAATCCATCCTTGATGACTGCCGAAGCTCTAGCTATCATGTGCAAAATGTGGAGAAAAGGCAGGACAAAAAGAGATTCCTCCAAATTCAAACAGCTCACCTTCAGCAGCCTTTCCCAGCATATTTTAGCATATATTTCATAGGCTAAAACTTAGGAAAGGAAGGCTAGAAAGTATACCTTATTGTGGGTTATAGAGTGCCCAGCTGAAAATTAGAGTTTTGTCACTAAGGATAAAGGGGAGAATAAATGTTGTATTAGGCATTTAGCAAGCTTTGACTCACTACCTGTTCCTTCCCATTCTAATCTGACTAGGTGCAAGCTGACCAGAAGCACCCGTCAATACTATTTTTTGAAAGGAGAACAAAAATCTGTAGAAGAAGCAGCTGTAACTTCTTTAGACTCTGAAGGATTTTATGTCAAGTCAGTCATAGCCTGTTGCTTAGGAAGCCACAAAACTAGGTATCTTCTATTCTGCCTTTATGAGTAAAATTACATTAATGGCAGGAATTTTTCCTCTAAGTATTGTGAGGCCTATGCTTGAGGTTGGTACCTAAACATTTAGCTCCATGTTATAGTTTAAATCTGTTTGTTCAGTTTAAGAAGAAAACTACATAAATATCTTTATTATTATGAAAAAGCAATGAAAATAAAAAGATTCAAAATATGAAGAACTATATTCCCTTTGTTATCTGGAAAACTTATCTTGGCTTTCTCCATGATTATATAGAACAGGTATAAACATTCTAAATTCATTGACACCTTAAACAACCTAATTCTTCACTTCAGGTCCAAAGGAAATGGTGTTATTTTGCATGGGGAAGATCCATATTCACCTAGGCATATATGTCAGAGAAGTATTTAAAAATGCTTTCTTTCTCAATCATAGAAGCATTGAACAAAAGGCAAATGTCATAGCAATTTCAATTAAGGTCTCACTTGCAGCGTAAGACACCCACATCATCCTAAAGGTAAATTAAAAATCTATTTAGAGGACAGGAATCCAGGAGGAATGTATGCAGCAATATCTTCTACTAATCAATCAGGCAATTCTGTTTGGGTAGCATTGTGTGATATCCAAATATAGAGTGGGATGCGAAGCCTCTGTCTCCATTTCCCTCTCTTCTGTTTAAAAACTGATAAAGTTGTTACATAGCTTACCATTATGTAACTAATATTTCAACTATTATATAGTAGTTGAAAAATAAGAAAATCAGGCTCAGCAGCCATAGTACAGTGGTTATGGTGCCAGCCACATACACCAAGGCTGGCAGGTTCGTACCCAGCCTGGGCCAGCTAAACAACAATGACAACTGCAACAAAAAATAGCGGGGCATTGTAGCAGGCACCTGTAGTCCCAGCTACTTGGGAGGCTGAGGCAAGAGAATCACTTAAGCCCAAGAGTTTGAGGTTGCTGTGAGCTGTGACTCCATAGCACTCTATTAAGGACAACATAGTGAGACTCTGTCTCAAAAAAAAAAAGGAAAAAAGTCACCCTAATTGTCCTTGTTATAATTAGCTTCATAAACTCTGTTAAATTATGTCTATTTATGATAGAAAATCTATTGTAAAGAAAACTTGAAAAATATAAAGAAGAAAAATCTTGTTTCATGATCCAGTTATATATAACTTCAAAATATATATTTTGAGATCCTTTTTTTTTTTTTTAACACAAAGAAACACTTTGCTTTCCTCACTGGACTTTAATTGTATCACGAACGGTTTTCATTTGGAGCAAACAGGACAGTCAGTTTGCCCATCTGCCCGCCTCATTCTGATTCAGTCCTGCCTTGATCCTGGAGTGGGCCGCTTCCCATGTGATCCTTCTTTGACCACTGATTATTGAATAAAGAGAAGAACTGAGCTAGACTTAGCTATTTAGATACCTATGGGAAGTTGATACTGATTTTAGATTGTGGTTGGTCTTCATTAGGCATTTGAAAAAAAGTAATACAGAGCTGGAACAATTTCTGTGGCTACTTAACCAAAAAGAGACAAATGAAGAGAAGCAAAAGAATGAAATCAGTTTCTAAAGCAAAGATCCTCTGAGAGCCCAGAGAGACTCAGGAGCAGCAACTTCAGGCTTCAACTTCTGGGATCCATCTACATCCTGGTCTTAAAAGTCCCTGGAATACTCCTGTTTTATTCCAATAAAGATTTTAAGTTTCCAAACCTCAAAAAAAAAAAAATCCCTGATTAAGACACACAGGTCATTAATAATCTTCATGGAAGATTGTTTTCTATATAAGCTGTATGATATTCTGTAGTATATGTCTCTATTGTTTATATCATTTACAGTCTGTCACCATAAACAATATTCCTGTGAATGTGCTTGTATGTATGACTTTCTCCCTGGTGGAATTTATTTCTTTAATTCCCATAAATGAAAATCAATGAGGCAAAAGGTAGGAGTAGTTTCTAAGACTTTTGATACATGTGTCAGAATTCCCTCCAGAAAGGTTACACCTTTCTCTATGCCCTATAAGCAGTCTGTGATGATGTCCAGTTTTCTATACCTACTTCAACTCTGGGAATTCTTGACAGTGAATATTTGACAGTTTAATGTCCGTAAAATGGTTTGCTTTGCTTTTAAAAAATAGACCTTATTTTTTAGAGAAGTTTTAAGTTTATAGCAAAATCAAGAAAAAGATACTCCCCCATTAGCAGCATCCCTTAACAGTGTGAAATTTGTTACAATTAATGAACCTATGTTGATGAACCACTGTCACCCATAGTTTATTTTAAGGCTTATTCTTGATGTTGTATATCTTATTGATTTGGACAAATACATTATAATATTTATCCACCATTATAGTTGCAGATACTGAGTAGTTTTATTGCCCTAAAAAATCCTCTATCCTTCACCTATTCATCCCTTCCTCCCCCTACTTACTAGCAAACCACCGATCTTTTTATAGTTCCTAATCAGAAATCCAAAGTCTGAAATGCTCCAAAATCTGAAACTTTGAGCACCTATATGATGTTGCTGGAATTTTCTGCTGGGTACTTGGTCCTGGGAAATCAGAGAATGAGTTCCCGGACCACCACAAGTAAGCAACAGGACAGATTTAGTTGATAGATAAGAAGGAAAACAAAACCTATGGCACAGCAGAGTGCTTCCCAAGTGGAGATGTTGGCTCTCTGTTTAGGGGTTTATATGCAGTTGTCTTTCCATGCAGGCAGTGGGGTTTGGAGAAATGGAATGTATGTCTAAAATATGTCATAACTGTTGGCACCAGAGTTCTGTGGGCAGAAGTGAAAATTTTAAAACTGCCATTGTGTAGGAGTGTCATCTTGTTTGTGGTGTTGCACTCTTCCCTGGTTTAGATGGAACACTAATCAAACTGGTTTATGAGCCTGTTCAGGCCCAGAAAAGGGCTCTATGTCCAGCCCTGATGGGATTGGGAAGGACTGCATACCTCCATCCCTACATCAGTGACACAAGTCACAATGTCACACCTGACTTCATGTCACAGTCAAAATGTAGTCAAAACTTTGTTTCATGCACAAAATTATTTAAAATATTGTATATGATTGTCTTTAGGCTGTCTTTCAGTACATACAAAACATAAATGAATTTCTTTTCCATCAACATAGCTTTGTTCATAATTGCCAGGACTCAGAAGAAAACAAGATAGCTTTCAGTAAGTGTGGCAATGAAAAAGAAACCATACTCTGTAAAATAATTTAAAAGGTTTATTCTGGGCCAAATATGGGGACCATGACCTAGAACAACACCCAAGAAACCTTCACCAAGTGGACTCTCTGTGGTGGGTTTGCAGTTTGGTTTTATACATTTCAGGGATACAAGAATTACAGGGAAAGTCGTAAATCAATACATGGAAGGCATACATTGGTTTGACCTGTAAAGGTGGCACATCTCAAAGGGGAGACACAAGTTATAAGTGAGTTTAAAGATTCTTTAGTTGACAATTGGCTGAAAGAGTTGGGCTTTGTCTAATAGACCCAGAGTCAGCAAAAAGGAATGCTGAGTTAAGTAAGAGTTTGTTAATCAGTGAAGAAGTATGGTATGCCCAGACCCAAGTGGTTTTTTATGTATCTTGAGGACCTACAGGTATGTCTTGCATAACCTTAGGCATATTAATGAGCCCCATAGGACAACTCTAAAAAGGGAGGGGAACATGATAAAGCATGGCTAGCAACTCAGTTTTCAGGGATCCCCTTGACCAAGGGGAGGGTCAGTCAACCACTGATGGGGGGGTGCTTAATATTTTGTTTTGGTTCACAGGTTAATGGATAAATACTGGGTTTTTATATTTTACTATTGAATATCTTTTCCCATTTTAATTGGTCATTTAAGATCTTAATATTGCAAATAACCATGTTCACTTCCTTTATTGATTTTTCCTTTAGAGTCTCCTTTTACTCTTAAACAGAAGTGTCCTTAAAAATTAACTAGGAGGCAGGTGTGGTGGCTCACGCATGTAATCCTAGCACTTTGGGAGGCCAAAGTGGATTGCTTGATCTTAGGAGTTCAAGACCAATGTGAGCAACAGAGAGACCTCATCTCTATTAAAAATAGAAAAAACAGTTGGGTATTATGGCAGGCACCTGTAGTCCCAGCTACTTGGGAGGCTGAGGCAAGAACATCACTTAAGTCCAAGAGTTTGAAGTTGCTGTGAGCTATGACGCCATGGCATTCTACCCAGGGTGACAGAGTGAAACTCAGTCTCAAAAAAAAGAAAAAAAAAAGGGAAATCCTATTGTAGCAGGAAACCGAGGCAGACAGAAGACTCCAGGCACCAGTTGATTAGAGGAAGCGGGTTTATTCCAGCGGGGGGGTGTATGTGTAACTCGGAACACCAATGTGTCTCCAAAACTGAGCCCCCTAACTCAATCTCTTGCCTCTCTTTTATCAACTTTTCAGGGCGGGAGTGCACCTAAGGGTCATAAAACAGAGAGAGACATGACATCATCCTCAAGGTCCAGGGCTCAAGGGGGAAGGTCAGATTCGCCCGCATCCTTGAGACTGGTCGGACCACCTGCCCTCAAAGGCAATGGAAGTCCAGGGAAGTTATTAGGTTATAACCTAGGCCCCAACTATATCAAGGAAGAAACATACAGACAACAGAAACACCTGTGGCTTGGCTGAGGCCTACACAGGGCAGCTAGGACAGATTCTTTTAGTTCTGCTTTTACTTTCTTGCCTCAGTATCAAAACTTTAAATGTACATTTTTTGATCAGTTCTAATAATACATGACATTTATCCTAGAAATATAAAAGAATGTAAAGATATTGAATGGTGTTTTCTGCAGCATTGATTTTAAAGAATAAATATAGCCTAAGTATGCATTGAAGGGGTCATGGGGAAACTTGCCCTTTCCCCTTACATTGATTTGCTGAAATGATCAACTCACAGTTATGGTAGATGAATAAGAGAAAGGTTTATTTCCAAATACCATGTGTATGGGGGGAACCACAAGAATGATTTCCCAAAATCTCAGTGATGGTCAGTGGCTTTTAAAGATGCCTTTTAGAAGGGGGGGGAGGGGAGAAATTGGAAAGTATATATGCAGCATATTGGTTGCTGGAGGAAATGTGTGTAGCAAGTGGTTGTTAGGGTTATGTGTGTAGATGAGTGGAAACAGACTGATTTACAGATTAACCTGAGAGACAGGTCTTGTGTTGTAGCAGGAAACCTACACAGACAGAAGACTCCAGGCACCAGTTGATTAGAGGAAGCGAGTTTATTCGGCCGGGGGTACTCGGAACACCAGTGTGTTTCCCAAAACTGAGCCCCCCCGACTCAATCCCTTGCCTCTCTTTTATCCACTTTTCAGGGTGGGAGTGCACGTGAGGGTCATAAGACAGAGAGTGAGGGTCATAAAATAAAGCGTGAGACATGACATCATCCTCAAGGTCTCGGGCTCAAGGGGAAGGTCAGATTTGCCTGCGTCCTTGAGACTGGTCTGGCCACCTGCCCTCAAAGGCAATGGAAGCCCAAAGAAGTTACTAGATTATAATCTAGGCTCCGGGAATGTCAGGGGTGAAACACGCAGACAATAGAAACGCCTGCGGCTTGGCTGAGGCCTACACAGGGTAGCTAGGACAGACTCTTTTAGTTCTACTTTTTACTTTTCTTGCCGCAGTGTATCAAATGACCTTAGGGCCAGGTCTATGTGATAAGGAGTCCAGCAGCCCCTTTTCTGGTTCTAAATCACGTTACTCCATGTTTTATAAAGGATAGGCCAGTGCTTTCTGATAAAAAATGGCCTGTTCACTTAAAATATTATTTATGCCAAGGACTCATATTTTGGGGTGAAATTTCCTTACCTCCTTCAACATCACTAGGAATAATTAAGTAAATTAGGGTACAATCAAGCAATGGAGTATTATTTAGCTGTTAAAGAATAAGTTTATGTGGCCAGGCAAGGTGGCTCACACTTGTAATCCTTGGACTCTGGGAGGCTGAGGTGGGTGGATTGCCTGAGCTCATGAATTTGAGACCAGCCTGAGCCAGAGCAAGACCTTGTCTCTAAAAAAAAAGATAGCCACGTGTTGTGGCAAGTGCCTGTGGTCCCAGCTACTTGGAAGGCTGAGGCAGGAGAATCACTTAAGCTCAAGAGTTTGAGGTTGCTGTGAGCCGTGATGGCACAGTACTCTACCAAGGGCGACAAAGTGAAACTGTCTCAAAAACAAACAACAACAAAAAAGAATAAGTTAATATGGAATGATCTCCAAGCTATCGTAACTGAAAAGAGCTAGGTGCGAAATTATATTCTGACCCCATAAGTATTTTAAAATATGTAGTGAAGGAACTAGGGAAATTTCATCCCAAAAGATGAGTCCCTGGTACAAAGAATATTTTGAATTGAGGGTCACCGAAGGTCAAGAAACACTGGAAGAGGTCTTCCCTCGACCTGCATAAACTGAACTGCCTGGATCAGAAGATCAAAGGGGACAATTGACTCCCCTTCCTCCTTCTGTTATTTCAAAATATTTCAGAAATGAGGGTGGGGAATATAGTTGAACTAGGCCCAAGTCATTTGGGTCATAAATACCTGTCTCCCAGGTTAATATAATATACAAGTCAATCTATTTCTCCCTCATCCCCTCCTCCTCCCTAGCAACCGTTTAGGCCCTGTGCTCCTCAACATCCCCCTTCCCCTCTACAAGACCCCTATAAAGATATTGAATTCCGTTGGAAAATAAATTGGGTTACCACTCTGATTTTTCCCTGTGCAGATGGTAATCCTTTCTTTTATTAGTCTGCCTTAATTATGAATTGATCTTTCAGCAAATTTTGAGGGGAAGTGTCTTGCCCCTATATAGATACAAATTTATTCACTAAACAAAATGTTTATTGAGTACTACCACGTGGCAGGTAGTATCCTGGGAAGATATACACAAAATAGTAACAATGGTTAACTCTAAGGAGTGGGACACTTTTTGTTTCATAGTCTTTATACAACTCGAGTTTTTATTGTGCATATATAATCTGCACATTTAATGAAAAGAAAGTAATTTGTATTGTTTGCTGTATTGCAATATTTATTGATCTGTATCTTCTACCAACCTGTGATGCCCTCAAAGAGATTCCACCTTGTCTTTACCATTCTGTGGCTTTTAACTGAAATGATTTACATAAATGCGTTTGAGCCATCCGGATGGGTCTGGCGACCGGCAGGCGCTGAGAGAGGCCTGGGCCAAGCGGCAGGGGGCAGCAGGGGACCGCCTGGCGCATCAGAGAGACGAGCGGTGGCGCTCCTAGAGAGGCACGGAACCGGCCGAACACCGCTACTAGGCTCCCGGACCCGCAGCACCCGCAGCTCTCGGCCCCAGCCAGGCTGCAGGAAGCGCCGGAGAGACCATCTCGCCCGCGGCCTGAGCTCCGGTGAGGCGGCCGGCGACCCCGACTATAGAACCCTGGGCCTCAGCGCTCCCATGGGAGGCTTTCACGAGGTCGGCCAAGTCTTTGTTGTGCACTGTCGCTGAACTTTTGGTCTGTTAAACAACTAGGGATGCACTGTTGCCTGCCCGTTATGTGTCTGCCGCTGCGCTAGGTGCTGGTGTGGGATCTCAGTCAGATAACGTTCTGGACCTGCCAAACTGTCCTGGCTACTGGCATCTCAGGTACGTCTGCGGGCATTCATCAAGAAGTCCATCGATATTTGTTGAATACCCAGTACACGCCAGGCTTGTAGAGTCTGTGTAGAGATAAACCTTCCTCCTCAAGAAGTGGTGGGGATCGAGGAGGGGAATTTGTAATATGAGATGGAGGGGCGGTACAGCTTCCGTGGCAACACCCCATCTCTACCTGTGTGGCTTAGAGAGGACAGAACAGTAGTTTTTAGGGGTGGGCAGGGAAGGTTTTACATAGGTCATTTGCTTGTAGTCTTGAGAATTTACAGTTAGAAGGGCAGTTTTGGCTGTGAGGCATAAAGTCAACAGAAAAAGTTTGAGTATTCAGCATGGCGGTGACGTGATGAATTTAGCCAGACCATAGATAGGAACTGTATCTTTTATTCTAGAGTTAGCTTTATGCCTGCAAAATAATGCGGTGTTCCATAAACGTTTATTGAGTGACAAATCAGTAAAATCCAGTAAAGATCAGATCCTGTGGAGTTTGAATTTAGTTCATCAAGGAGTAATTAAAATTCATTTTTTGGAGGTTTGTTGAATGTAGTCAGAATTGTGCTTTAGGAAATATTAATCCAATGACAACGGATGGGGGAGTTGGACAGGAATACCCCACAGAAAATTATTGTAATAGTGAATGAAAATATAGTAAAGAAATTAAAAGGAAGAAATGGTTGCAAGAGGCGTTTTGAAGAATTAACTGAACTCAGAGTGATTGTATATAAAGGCAGGTTTTAAGACTGAGTGCATGAAGAAGATGATGATGCCTGTAGAAATGGAGAAATTATAGAGTGAGTGTAGTTTTGAGGGACTCTGATTTCAGTTCGGGATGTGATGAAATTATAGGGCAGGAGAGGCCCACAGTTGCTGGCATTTCAAGTTATAGATTGGGAGTGTGAAAGGCAAATTGGAGCCAGAGATTTGAGTCTTCTTGGAATAGAGATGTATTGAAATTATGCCTGAGATCACAAAAGGAGAAAGTGAGAGGAGAGAAAAAATAACTCGATGCTATCATGTATACTGTTTCAGTTACCTATGTCACATCAAAAATAAATAAAAGTTCTGAATTTAGTGGCTGAAAATAATCCCAGCTACTTATTTCTCAGGATTGTGTGTGTTGACTTGGCAGTTCTACTGCTCATCTCACGGGGAGTTACTCATATAGCTCATATACTTGCATTCAGCTGAGGAATCATCTGAGCATTAGGCCCAGCTGGGCTTAAGCTCGGGTATCTTGGTTGTCATTCACATGACTTTCTGCATGGCTATCTTGGGCTTCTTCACAGCTTGGCAGTCGATGACAGTGTGCCAAGAGTCATGTGGCCACTTTCTCTTACAGTGTCATTCTGAAAGTCAAGAATGTGACTTTTGGTGCTGGGAGCCTTTTGAAGTCCAAGTGGGTCCTTGGCTTTCTGCAAAAGCAAATGCAGGAGAGAGTCGATATATAAAGTGAAAGCAAGATTTACTCAGAAACTATAGAAAGTCTACTCTACCGAGCAGAAGCAAGTTCTCACTGTAGAAGAAAACTGGCTCCCTGGCTCCTATTGCCTTTCTATTTAAGCAATAACTTAAATTATAGGCTAAATAAGAGGAGGAATATTCATAGTAGGGATGGTGTTTCACCACCTTGGTTCTAACCTGTTGGAACTTGCCCTGCCTCCATCCTGTTTTGATCAGGGCAATTTGACACTTTGTTTTGAGACTTCCTGACTCAGTTAGGCAATGCCCAAAGCAGTACTTAAAGCAGGACCTATCAGTTCCCTATCTCAATTCTGCCATATTTGGTTGGTCAAAGCAAGTCATGGGTCAGCATAGATTCCACAGAAGGAAGATTAGATTCTACCTCTTGATGAGAGTGTGGTATGTCTGAGTAGGGAGACTTTGGAACAGTCTACCACACCTACATTTAGGGTAGAATATTCAATGAGAGATGCACAGACACAAATGACCTCTAAGATTGTATTATTTGGCCTTGAAGGTAGTTATCTAGCTTAATGGGTAAAATTACCCCTCTCCTTAGCTAACATGTAAGCGCCCAAACATTGTTATTGTTAACCCTTCTTGCTTCATATCTTACATTCCTACCTTCGGGCTCAACCACTGTAGTGTTAAAGATCAGCTTCTGATTAATTTCACTGATAATAGAGGTAAGTAGGTTCGGCTTTTGGGCTTTATCTAGAATGGGGACAAAAATATACATATACATAGTGCTCGCTTCAGCAGCACATATACTAAAATTGGAATGATACAGAGAAGATTAGCAAGGCTCCTGTGCAAGGATGACACGCAAATTTGTGAAGCATTCCATATTTTTAAAGCTGAAAAAAATATATATATAAGTACATAGAGTTTTGGCTCTCTTAAAATTTGCATATTATTAATACTAGTTATGCCTCAGCTATACATTTCTGAAACACAGGCCCCAGCTAAGTGAACCTTTTCCTATCCTTTAAGCTCAACATGTATGAAGCTTTGCCTGGCCCTGCTCTTGAAAATGAAGTTGGCTTTGTGAAATTGAAGGAGGAAGATCCCACCTGGGAGCAGGTGTGTAGTGCACAAGAGGGCAGTTCCCACACTCAGGAGCTCTGCCGTTTGCGCTTTAGGCAGTTCTGCTACCAGGAGGCTTCTGGGCCCCAGGAAGCTCTAGCCCAACTCCGAGAACTTTGTCATCAATGGCTAAGGCCAGAGATGCACACCAAGGAACAGATCCTTGAGTTGCTGGTGCTGGAGCAGTTCCTGACCATCCTACCCAGAGACCTCCAGGCCCGGGTACAGAGGTATCCTCTGGAGAGTGGGGAGGAAGTAGTGACAGTGCTGAAGAATCTAGAGACCAGAAGTGGAGACACAGGACACCAGGTAGGAAGAGAATATGTGTGGTGGTGTGGGAGAAGAAATGGGGAACATCTATGTTAACTTCTAACTTTTTATTTGGAAATAATTTATAACTTATAGAAGTATTGGGAAATGTAGTTCTAGTTTCTCAGGAGGCTGAGGCAGGAGAATCAGTTAAGCCCAGGAGTTTGAGGCTACAATAAGCTATACTTGTGCCACTGTGCTCCAGCCTGAGTGACAGAGCAAGACCTTGTCTCTAAAAAGATTAATGAAATAAAGAAATATTGGGAGCATAGTTCAGAGAATTCCTGTATCCTCTTCGCCTGGATTCACTGGTTAACATTTGTTTCACGATTTACCCACTACTCCACTTGTGCAAACAAGTGCATGTTCTCTCTCTCTCATTCATTATGCATATGTATATGTATATACACACATACAGATTTATTTTTCCTTAAACCATTTGAGGGTTAGTTGCCGACATGATTATCTCTTTACCTATGTTATTTCTGAAGATCAAAGACATTCTCCTCTATAACCTGAAGAGAAGTAATCAAGTTTAGAGAAATTAAAATTATTATGATACTATCTTATAACACTACTTTTTTTCATATTTTACCATGTTTACCAACAGTGTTTTTTTATGTCAGTTCCCCCAATCTAGAATATAAGCCAGCATCACACATTGCATTTAGTTGCTGTGACTCTTTAAATTCCATGAATTTGGAATAGCTGCTCAGTCTTTCTTTGTCATGACATTGATATTTGTGAAGAGCATAGGCCAGTTTTTTTTTTGAGAATGCCTCTCAATTTGGATTCTTCTTAAGTGCTACATACCTCATTGCTGAATAGCACTACAGTTACCTTTAAGGTACATTCCTTGGCCAAGTAGTGACTCTAGTGATATTGAACAATGAGGTATGCGTGGCTCAGCACCTGTAGCACAGTGGTTATGGCGCCGGCCACATGCACCGAGGGTGGTTGGTTCAAACCTGACCTGGGCCAGCTAAACAACAATGACAACTGCAACAAAAAAATAGTTGGGCATTGTGGCGGGCACCTGTAGTTCCAGGTACTTGGGAGGCTGAAGAGAATTGCTTAAACCCAAGAGTTTGAGGTTGCCATGAGCTGTGATGCCATGGCACTCTACCTAGGGCAACATAGTGAGACTCTGTCTCAAAAAAAAAAATGAGGTATGCTGCATTTTTTCTAGGATGAGTTCATGAACTTGTGAAATGACTACCACAAGCTAATGAACATATCTATCTACTCACAATTAACCGTTTTGTGTCTGTATAGTAAAAATACCTATGATCTACTTTCTTAGCAGATTTCAAGTATACAATACATTTTTACCAACTACAACCACCATGCTGTACCTTAGGTCTCCAGAACTTATTTATCTTATGACTGCAAGTTTGTACCTTTCACCAATGTCAAGTTTTATTTTTATGTGTAACCCTATATCTATACAAACTTTCAGAAACTTAGGGAATTTTAAAATGGTAGAATTTTAAGATCTTCTTATCAACACCCACAATACTTAGGAAAGCTAAAATTCAGAGAACTTGCTCAAGGTCAACAGAGGCAGAGCCACTTCTAGAGTTTAAGTCTCCTGACCTTTGACTAAAACTCCCTGTCTACGACATGTTTCTGTTCTACATTTTTAATTCTACACTTGTGGATATTTAAAATATTTACTTGGTGACTTCCCACAAGTTTTTACTTTTTCCTGTGGTAACATATTCTCCAGTATCCTCTTTGGTTCTGATCTTTTAATCATTTTAAATGCAGCTTAAACTAGAAACTAGGGTGTAATAGATTCTCCCTTTTCTCAATTTGGAGTGCACTCACCCTTGTGCAGGGTCTCTTACTTTCCATGTTTGGGCTTCTCCTCCAGATAAAGCATCCCAACTATTAGGTATATTTCAGCTTGGTGGAGGCATCCAGCAATAGGGTAAGCCATGCAAAGAATGTAAAGTTTGTGTCTACAGACTCATTGAAGAGCACAGATAAAAGCACACAGATACTCTTCAATGAAGAGACCTTAGAACTTTATAAAGGAATATTTTTAACTCTTGAGAGGAAGACTTTTTCTCCCAGTATTTGTTGAAAACAATGTATATTTCTTCTCTTCCCTGGAAAAATGCATGCACATAAAAAATTCTGCATATGATTTCAGGGGATTGGTTTACCAATCACCAAACTATTGATTTTTGAATGCTGATATTTTGATAGTAAGTGCAGAATGGCTCATATAATCAATGATACAAGAACATTAGAGGAGAATAAAATGTATAGGGCTCGGATTATTTGTGATATTTACCCTTTGCAGCATAAATGAAATTTGATAGTTCCCTATGTACGTGGCTGATTGTCTACCCCTGCATGAAGTTTCAGTGTTTTATTTATGTGAAAAAAGTTTATAGATGTTAGGGAGCTCTATAGTCTTGGGAGCTGGGAAAGTTTTCCAAGAGAGGTGATCCTGGCATTGTACCTTGAAGGATGATAGGATTTGGAGTGGAGCAAAAATGAGATAAGCATCCTCATTTACTTTTAGATGATGAACATTCTCTGCTGAAATTGATTTTATTTCATTTGATTAGAGAAGAGAGACAATGAAGAATGAATGTGAGTGGTTGTCAAAATGGTGATGGTAATTGACAGATAACAGTGGTCATAGAATATAAAATTCTTTAATGTGTGTGAAGACTTTAAAAACTGCATGAGATGGCTCATATAGCTGGATCCTGGGCATAGGGGTGCTTTTCCTTGATCCTTTAAGCCCTCATAAGGATGCACCACTGCATTGGTATGTATGATATGGGGATAAAGATACTCCTGGTCCTTCAGAAACTACACCTAGTCATTCTCAAGGCCTTCTTATATCCTCTTAGCTCCTCCTAAATTTTCTTAAGACTCTGGCTAAGGACCGGCCTAACTAGTAATTATAAACCCAACACATTTCTACAGGTTACCTGAGACCAGAAGGTCAGTTTTCCAGGCATAGCAGCATCTCTTCCTCCAATGCTAGTCAACCAACATGGCTAGAGGATAGGGTTTCTTTAGGGAAAAGATCGAGTAGAGGGAATGGGAAGGTTAGTTGGTGCCATTTATGGAGGCCTTTAAATTCGAACCAAGAAGCTCTAACTTTATCATTAAAAAGTTGGGTGTCCTTGGCTCGGCGCCTGTGGCTCAATCGGCTAAGGCACCAGCCACGTATACCCAAGGTGGCGGGTTTGAATCCCCAGCCTGGGCCCACCAAACAACAATGATGGCTGCAACCAAAAAATGGCCGGGCGTTGTGGTGGGCGCCTGTGGTCCCAGCTACTTGGGAGGCGGAGGCAGGAGACTCACTTGAGCCCAGGAGTTGGAGGTTGCTATGAGCTGTGATGCCATGGC